>PVJC01025747.1:0-24525 GCA_004026665.1 Murina feae | reverse complement strand
AAAATTACTTTACCCAGCAAGGCTATCATTCAGAATTGAAGGTCAGATAAAGAGCTTCACAGACAAAAAAAAAAACAAAACCTAAAGGAGTTCATCACCACCCAACCAGTATTATATGAAATGCTGAAAGGTATCCTTTGAGAAGAGGATGAAGAAAAACTAAAGATAAAAATTATGAACAACAAATGCATATCTATCAACAAGTGAACCTAAAAATCAAGTGAATAAGAAATCTGAAGAACAGAATAAACTGGTGAATAGAATAGAATCAGAGGCATGGAAAGGGAGTGGACTCACAATTTTCAGGGGTAAAGAGTGTTGGGAGTGCAGGAAGAGAATGGACAATGATCGTACACCTATGGATGTGGACAGTGGGGCGGGGGACAGAGGGTGGGGTGGGAAATGGGAGGAGGGGAACTATGGGGGGAAAAAAGAGGAACAACTGTAATAATCTGAACAATAAAGATAAATTTAAATTGAAAAAAAAATTCCTTCAAAACCTTAGCAGCCATTTTGTCTGTTTGCTTCTATTCAGGTCCATGTAGTGCAGCTACACTCAAAGACCTTTTTTGGACAAATTTCCTTCGATCCTGTAGACCAGATATAGGGAACTTCCAGCCTGCAGGCCATATAAGGCCCTAGAGATAATTTGTTCTAGCTGTGCCAAGGCACTAGGGGTGAGTTAATTAAATGTTTGACCAAATATAGCAGGCTAGTTGATAATTTTGTATGGCCCAAGAATGATGTTATAAATACCCAAATGTCCCTTGGCAGAAAAATGGTACCCCACCTACTAAAGACTATCAATCTTTATTCCATTGTCTTCTTACCTCATCTCTTTCCCTTACCTAATTTAATTCCATGTAAAACTAAAATCTTGGGAACTTGGTTGTAAAGCCAATAATCTTTTTTAACTTAAATTCTTTATTGTTCAAAGTATTACATATGTCTCCTTTTTTCCCCTCACTGACCTCTCCCCAGCTGCTCCCACCCCCCAAAAGCCAATAATCTTTAGCTGATCTTTGCCTCTAGCCTGGCTCTGATGACAATCTTATGCCACACTCTTTAGAAAATGTAAGAAGTCAACTTTCCAACCCTCTAATAGCATTTTAATCCATTAGATTGCATTTCATAGGCAATGAAACTCTACATTAATACAGTCATTTTGTCTTCCATCCCATTTTGCAAGAGGGTCACTTCTTGTCTAACTTTATCTCATGTCTCTTATAGCACTTTGATAAAAATTCTAAGTAGCAGCCAATATACAAAAAAACTGACTTGCTTTTTTTAGCCTATTCCCTAGAGCTACAGCTTGGTAGTAATGTGTTCTGTTTCCAAGTTACTATATATATATATATATAATATTTTATTGATTTTTTGCATAGAGGAAGAGAGAGGGATAGAGAGTTAGAAACATCAATGAGAGAGAATCATTGATCAGCTGCCTCCTGTGTACCCCCTACTAGGATGTGCCAGCAACCAAGGTACATGCCTTTGACCAGAATCAAACCTGGGACCTTTCAGTCCACAGGCCGACACTCTATCCACCGAGCCAAACCGGTTAGGGCAAATTACCATATATTTATCAGTCTCATGACAAAGGGTACTGACTTCTTTCTAGCCTGAGTATTGTCCTCTCTACATGCTTCACAACTCACTATACTAATGCCTCATACTTTGAGCTTTATGATGACTGTATCCCACTCTCAGGAGCCAATCAATACTAATAAAGGGGTAATATGCTAATTAGACTGGATGTCTTCCAGACATCCTTCAGGACATCCTTCTGGACAAAGCCACAGTGACAGGGGGCCGAGGCAGGGGTGGTTAGGGGCGATCAAGCTGGCAAGGGAGAGCAGTTAGGGGCAATAAGGCTGGCAGAGGAGAGCAGTTAGGGGCAATTAGACCAGCAGGCAGCGAGGTTAGGGGCAATCAGGCAGGCAGGTGAGCAGTTAAGAGCCAGTAATCCCGGATTGCAAGAGGGATGTCAGACTGCCAGTTTAGGCCTCATCCTGCAGGCAGTTAGACATCCCCCAAGGAGTCCTGGATTGGAGAAGGTGCAGGCTGGGCTGAGGGCCCCCTCCGATGCACAAATTTTGTGCATTGGGCCTCTAGTTTCTATAATACAGTACAAGCGAAGCAGATGTAACCCACATTGTAGTGCCTCAAATAAAGTGGAATTTTATTTCTTTCCTGCACAAATTAATAAGTGAACCATAGAGGGTAGCTATGATTTACCCACAAAATCATCTAGATTCTTTAAAAAAATTTTTTTTTATTGATTTCAGATTGGAAGGGAGAGGGAGAGAGAGATAGAAACATCAGTGATGAGAGAGAATCATTGATTGGCTGCCTCCTGCATGCCCCCTACTGGGAATTGAGCCCATAACCCGGGCATGTGACCGGAATTGAACCTGGGACCGTTCAGACTACAGGCTGATGCTCTATCCACTGAGTCTCCAGCTAGGGCTCATTCAGATTCTTAAGATCTTATTTCTTCCTTATCACTCAAAGTATTGCCCTTGCTTTCATGTTAGAAGCATATTTCCTAACTGTGGGAAAGGGAGGAGAAAAAAGAATGTGGAATGCAAGCAACTTCCTTTGTAATAGAATAGGGATGTACACATCCTTTCTGCTCACATCCTGTTTGTAGCAACATGGTCAATGCCTACTCCTGGCTGCAAGAGAAGCTAGGACATGTAATCACTAGCCGGGCAGCTATGATCCAGCTGGAACTCAGGGTGATTTCTTACTAAAATGAATAAGAGAACAGTAAGAGATTTGCACACTCTGCCACTCCAAAGAAATCTCATTGATATGGAGACATTTGTATAGCAAATAATTACATCATTGTGTATGTAAATTTGAAATAAGGATTGTAAAAGATCAGAGGAGGCATAGTACTGCCTTCTGATTCAAAAGATGCTCCATAAAAATAATTTAAAAATACTTTTCTTGATTTCAGAGAGGAAGGGAGAGGGAGAGAGAATTAGAAACATCAATGATGAGAGAGAATCATTGATGGGCTGCCTCCTATATACCCCACACTGGGGATTGAGCCTGCAACCCAAGCATGTGCCCTGACTAGGAATTGAACTGTGATCTCCTAGGAATTGAACTGTGACCTCCTGGTTCATAGGTCGATGCTCAATCACTGAGCCATGCTGGCCAGGCCAGAAAAATAAATTTGATGGAACTTGGAGAAAAGTCAAAGAGTAATTAGGATGCAAATTTTTCTCTTAACCCAAAGATTCAATTGTAAAACACAAATATGTAATTCTAAGGCATAAGATCGTTCCATTTGTTAACATTTGATACCTTGTGACATTTTTCCAAAATATTGATTATATCTCATCATAGGCTATATACATAACTGTAAATGTACATATAAACATTTTAGTTGCTGTGTCAACATAAAAGGAATCAATATGAGAGAATGAGAATAAAAACAAAAAATACTTTGAAATGTCCAGTCTCAAATTCCCGGAGACTAGGGAAAAAGATTTTCTGAAGGTTAAATTGCACAGAAAATTGTTGAGGAGAAGGTAGACAAGACAACAGTCAATTTTGTTCTTATTATGTTCCTGAACTTTTCATCAAACTTAATCTAAAACCTTTGCTACTATCTGAACAATTAGAACAAGATTTGAGGAGTGCTGATTTTTTCATTTTGAAAATAACCCGAGCTGTTATTTCATGCTAGACTTTCATTCCTTCCTTCATTTATTAATTTTTAAATTAAGTATATTTTGAGCACTATGTGCTTAGGAAGTAAAGAAAGGGTTCCTGTCTTCAGTGTGCTCACAGCCTCATTGGAGAAACAACTTAGAAAATGCATCAACACATGCAGCCTGGTAACTGCTCTAAGAGAGGGCTGCACAGTGGACAGATGCTCATATGCAAGAGGCTCCTGACCCAGCTGGGAACAATCCACATGGGCCTCTAAGAAGAAATAATGCTTGTCTTGAGTTTGGGGACTAAGTGAGTATCATTAGGTAGGATGTGTCAGGAAGCGAGAATAGCATGCACACATGGATGAAGGTGTGAGAAAACAGGATCTGTTTGGGGAAGAAAAATAATTACAGTACAGAATACTATGTCAGAGTAGAAGAGGGAATATCAGTGTTTAAATATTACTGGAGAAGTTGGGAAATCTACTCCTCCCGGCTTTCATTGCTTTAATTCAAAATAATTACTGAGCTCTTGCTCAGGTTCCAAGCCCTATACCTGTTTCTGAGGAAATAAAGATAAGCAAATTCAGACATGTACTTTACCTTGGGGAGTTCCCATTTTACGACAGAGATTGACAATCAAATAAGCTCATGAATGAATATATAAATACAAGCTACCAGGTTATGCAAAGGCCTAGTTGTATGGTGAGGAGTAGGGGGAAGAGTGAGGGGAGGAGAGAGGTTGGTGAAAAAGGGCTGAAAAAAGGGCTTCAGCTTCCATTCTAATCAATTATGTGAAAATTGTAATGCTCTCCAAAGCATGTTTTATTCTTATGTTTTTATGATTCTAAACTTTATGTCATTTAACATGAATTTTAATAGTTATAACAATTATTTTTATGCTTAGAAAGTGAAGTGAGGCTAAGGAAGAAGTTCAATCTTATTTCCTCAATATTTCAAAGCAGTCTGAGGATGCAACTAGAACCATGGGTGTAGGTGTTAAGAACATACTATTTTAAAAAAAATGTATGTTTATTGATTTCAGAGAAAATGGGAGAGGGAAAGAGAGATATAGAAATATCAATGATGAGAGAGAATCATTGATTGACTGCCTCCTGTACACCCCACACTGAGGATTGAGCCTGCAACGTGGGCATGTGCCCTGACTGGAAATTGAAACATGACCTCCTGGTTCATAGCTAGACACTCAACCACTGAGGCACACTGGCTGGGCAGGACCATACTATTTTAGTCTTCAGGAATACTTCTAGTTCAATTTTTAAGAATAATGGAATAGCAAAAACATCCTAGAATTATTCTGTTAATGAAAATGACTTACAGGAAAAAGAAAAAAACAAATAAGATCATAAACAATAGACAAGATAGTCTTTGAGGATGTGCGCTGACTTGACAGTACGAAGGCCCACTGGTACATCCCTACACACTTCGGATGATTGGAGAAAATCAAAAACTACAGCTCCATGTGAGGTCTAAAGGATTACAGCACCGGACACATGGCAGTCCTGGTCCAGAAATGACTACATGGGGAGAAGAAGGAGCAGGCTACTGGTTTCTGGGCATTACTGCTTAATGCCTTGGTGACTTGGACAAGTTAGTTATTCTCTGTGTCCCCGGTTTCCTCGTGTCTCATGTAGAAGTAGGGTAAAGATAAAAATGGCCCTTCTAGAAGGCCAATAGAAGAGATTTGAGGATTGAATAATAAAATGTCTGTGTTTATATTATATATACTTTTTATTATATATATATATATATATATATATATATATATAGAGAGAGAGAGAGAGAGAGAGAGAGAGAGAGAGAGAGAGAGGGAGAAATGAATTTCTATGGAAGGCAAAGGTAGTCAGTATTTCTTTTTTTTTTTTTTTGAGAGTAGAGCTTGGCCAGAAAGTGGCTTTTTTATTTTTGGTCAGTATTTCTTATAATTTGTTTGCAAAAAATGACTTTTCTTTAATAAACATGCACTGTGTGGTATTTTTGGTTTTCATTTAAAAATGTTCCCTTACTTGCAGAAAAATTTGGGTAGGATAGTCTATGTTGGGTTTAATTGATTTTTTTTTTCTTTTTGAAATTTTATTGGTCTATTAAATCCAGTAGTTTAGAAAAGTGTTCTATGCAAGACAACTCTAAACAAAAGTTCATCATAGTCAGTTTTACTCAAGAAACATTTATCCAGAGTCTTTATTCTGGCATTCTTAAATTGTCTCCACTTTTGTAAGCAGTATTTTCCAACCAAGTGTCTGATACTTGAGGGCATAAGAGCCTCTTCAGCTGCTTCAGTATTTCTAAAGGAGCTGACCTAACTGTGTGAGTACATGGTAGACATTCCTGAATGATTTTGTATAGAACTGACAGTGAGTCATTATCTGGAACTTGCCTTTGGGCCATTTCTCACTGTTCCCCTGGGGGGCCAGCCCCCTTTTCCAGCCAAAGGTCTCAGGGACATGCTGCACTTTCCTTTTCTCTTACTCTCCCTTTTTAAAATCTGCACCAGAGGATATGTTCTTTATTGACATTAGAGAAACAGGAAGAGAGAGCGACATGGATGTGAGAGAGAAACATCTGGTTACCTCCTGTATGCACCCCAACCTAGATGGAACTGCAACCTTTTTGATGCTGTACTGCATGATGCTGCAACCACTGAGCCACCCGGCCAGGCTTTCTTTTCTCTGTAATGTAGCTGCTAGTTCCTAGACCTCTAGGATTCTCTGTGTACTCCACCGCTTTGCTGGATACTGGGGACAGAGCCTTCCTATTTTCCTCCTTTCTGTTTGTAAGAAAAATATACAGATTCATTTTTTAGTTTAATACTAACCACTTCTGATTATCAGATATCAGATAATAAAGGTAATAAATTCCAGTCAATTCACAAAGGTTAAGAAATCTGCTGAGTCCTAACAGCATGGTTCTGTTATAGACAGACAAACATGAGTAGAGCAAGGAATAGGCCAGGTACAGAACTCAGGCTTTCTGCCCTGGATTCCTAGCAAGGGGCAAAACTGGGAAGACAAGAGTTTTGCTGCTAGGTTAACCAAGCCTTCCCTGGCAATCACACTGGTCATGCAGTTTGGACCCCCCTGACTTTTCCTCCCTAAAGAAAACATCTAGGCCTCAGTTGTATTTCAGCTCCAGGCCCAGAAAAGCAGCAAAACCAGACAAGTGACACCATAGCTGCCTCAGGACCAGATGCATTGACTAATGACCCCCTGCCTTGGTGCTGACCAATCAGTGGAGACCAGGACCCTGAAAGAGCACAGCTGGAAAGCTGATGAACATTCTATTAATACCTTTCCCCGAGACCTCCCTTAATATTTCAACTTATAAGAGAGAGAAATATGCTCAGAATGAAAGACCCAGTGTGTACTCTTCCCTGTGGAGCATGCCAATGCGTTCCCTGTCTCCCTTCTTTCCTATAAGCAGCCCCATAAGACTTGCAACCAGGGGGGCAATGGGCAGTGGCAGCTCTTCCCAGGCTAAACCCTAAACCTGCCTCCAAGGGCCCCTTTGACTTCTCAGTGAGCCAAAGCAGCCCAGCCTAAGCTCTCCTCTTACTTCTTCCGTGCATCATTCTTGTGTCACTGTCCTAAGTATTTTGTTGTTGTTGTTTTTTGGCCAATTGATTCTTACTTTGCCACACTTTGTCTCTTGATTAAAATCTTTCCTTCAAGGAGACAAGAATATAGATCTTACGGTTTCACTGGAAAGAGTCTACATTTTTTGACTTCTTAACAGAAGCACTAACTAGGAGTCCTAACTCTTATTTCTTTTCTTTTTATTGAAGTACTGCTGATGTACAATATTATATTAGTTTCTGGTGTGTGTGCAACATAGTGGTCTATGTGCTTATACCTTACGATGCAATCACCATGATATGTATAGTAACCATTTGTCATCGAAGTTATGATGTTACTGACTATATTCCCTTTGCTATATATTCCTTCTCCTGACTTTTCATTTTATAACTGGAAGTTTGTACCTCTTGTTCCCCTTCACTTTTTTTCACCCATCCTGCTACCCCCTCTGGCAACTATTAGTTGGTTCTCTGTCTCTATGAGTCTGTTTCTCTTTCACTTTTTAAGATTCCACATGTATGAAATCATACAGTATTTATCTCTCTCTGTCTGAGTTGGCCTAATATCCTCTAGGTCCGTCTATGTTGTGGCAAATGGTAAGATTACATACTTTTTTATTTTCCTAAAACATCCTACTCTAAGGCTGGCATGTCTAATCATGGGAAGAAAGTTAACACCAGTCAATTTAGAGGCTGTAGTAGGCTGAATAAATGACCACCCAAACATAACAGTTCCTGTTTCCAAGAACCTGTAAATGTTAGTTTATCAGTTGTGATTAAATTAAGGATCTTGACCTGGGGAGACTATCTTGGATCATCTGGGTGGACTGCAATCTATCACAAGTGTCCTTATAAGAAAGAGAGAGCTAGTGATTTGACATACATATAGATAGCAGAGGAGAAGGCAATGTGTGCGACTACTGAGGTGATGTAGCCACAAGCCAAGGTATGCCAGCAGCCCCAGGATTGGGAAGAGGCAAGGCAGATTCTCCCTTAGACCCTCAGCAGGGAAGTGTGGCCCTGCCCACCTTGATTTTGAGCCAGAGGGCTGATTTCAGGCTTCTGGCCTCCAGAACAGTGAGAGAATGCATTTTTGTTGTTTTAAGTCACTCAGTGATAATTAATTACAGCAGCCTCAGGAAACTAATACAGGTTCCCACTTGTCTCAAATGCATATCCTGTGACCTGTGCTGTAGATGACACCATATCAGGGAGTCCTTTTCTGCTAGTTACGTATTATCACGCTAAGAAGAAATTTTTCTTACATTACTGGGAAGTTAACACTTGAGAAACTAGATCAGTGGTCCTCAACCTTCTGGCCCTATAAATACAGTTCCTCATGCTGTGACCCATGAATTCCTCATGAAATGATTTTTGTTGATGCTTCATAACTATAATGTTGCTCCTGTTATGAATTGTAATGTAAATATCTGATATACAGGATGGTCTTAGGTGACCCCTAGGTCGTGACCCACAGGTTGAGAACCGCTGAACTAGAGTGCGGGAGGCACAGAAAGAGGGCAATGTACTTTACTATTCATTCATTTAATAAATGTTCCTTAAGTTCTTGCCGTGTATTAGTCTTTGTCCTAGATCCTGGATTAAAATTCATTAAAGCAGGATCCTTGTCCTTGAGGAGATCAACTGATGAGGGGAAGTAGATACACATATACATACAATTAAATTATCATGTGAAAAATGCAGTAATAATGGTAAAAATGAGGGATGGCCCTTATGATTTTAACCTAAGGTCTAGAAATCATCTCTCTCTCTCTATCCCCTAAGTGGAAGTGTGCCCCCCCAAATATATATACACTTTGAATAATTATAAAGACATTGTTAAAATACATTTCATTTTCAAAGTATAATAGAATCTACCAACATTATATGTATACATTTTTGGGGGACACCTTGCATATATACACTGAGTGGCCAGGTTATTATGACTGACAAGATTATTATGGCCACCCCATCAGTACTTCACTGGGCCACCTTTTGCCTTCAATACTGCAGCAATTCTTCTTGGCATTGACTCCACGAGATGTTGAAAGGTGATGTGAGGAATCTGACACCATGCCTGATGAATAGCACTGTCCAGTTCTGTGAGATTTGATGGTTGTAGAACCAGCTGCTTGATGGCTCTTTTAACTTCGTCCCACAAATGCTCAATTGGATTGAAATCTGGTGATTGTGGGGGCCACCTAAGCAAGGTAAAGTCTCTCTCATGTTCTTGAAACCACTCCTGCACAATATGAGCACTGTGGCATGGCGCATTGTCTTGTTGGAAGAAGCCATCTCCATTGGGTTACACCATCAACATGATAGGATGAACTATATCAGCAACAATACTTAGCTATGTTGTGCTATTCAGACGTTTATAATGATTTGGCCCTCTAGCAGCTTCAGCATGAAATTATAGCTAATTTTCCTACAAATGTCAGGTGGTCCTAATAATCTGGCCACTCAGTGTGTGTGTGTATGTATGTATGTATGTGTGTGTATACACACACACACTAGGGGCCCGGTGCACGAAATTCATGCATTGGGAGGGGGGCGGGGGGGGGCAATCCCTCAGCCCAACCTGCACCTTCTCCAATATGGAGTTCTTGGGGACTCTCACAATCCAGGATCTCTGGTTCTTAACCGCTAACCTGCCTGTCTGCCTGATCCCCCTAACTGCCCTCCCCTGCTGGCCTGGTCACACCTATTAATTTTCTTTTTTAATCTTATCCTCTTCACGCACAATTGGATTTGACTTCCTTATTGGCTTCTTGCTCTCACACAATTTTTCTCCTTTATGTAACACTTTTTCTACTGAATCATCATTTATAAACTTTTCTTTTCTCCTTATTTCCTACTTCTGTTCCATCATCATTCTTCCCATTTTTCTACTACCCTCCTTCCCTTCCCACATTCATTTTTTCCTTTATCTTTACCCCTGCCCACCCTCCCATTTTCCTTCCTTCCCACCTTAATTTTTTTCTTCACTTCCTCCCTCTGACCTGCTTTGCTCCCTCCCCAATTCCTTCCTTCTTCCCATTCTCCTTTTAATCTCTACCAGCTCCCCCTTTATAACTTTTCTTCCCTCTCTCTTTTTCTCTCATCCTACCTTTGCTATACATTCTTCTCTATTTACTGCCACTGTTTTAATACCTATATATATATATACCTGCCTAATTATCCACTATCATTTATCTTTTTTTTCTTTTCTGACTTCTACTTTTAAAATCTGTCCCCAGTACACAACTATATTTGGTTTTCATTATAGGCCCTACAGTTCACTCATAAATCCTCTTTTTTTTTTTTTAACTCTGCTGTACACTGACTCTTTTATAAAGTTCTTCCCTCCATCCTGTTGCACCCCTCCCCCCCCTGGTTACTTCCCCCCAAACTCTCCCTGGCTGCTGCTCCCTCCATCCCCCCTCTCCCCGCCCCTCTTTCCGTCTCCTGGCTCCCATGGGTTCACCCCAGCTCTGAAGGAAGATGGGACCTCTCACAGGAGACGGGGTCAGCGGGCTGCCCCTGCTCCTCCTCGGCTGCTGCCTGAAATCCATTGTGGGGCACATACACAGAGGCCCTAACTGATCACTTTCCAGACCACCGCAGCCAAGGAGGGGCGGGGCCGGCTGGCTGCTTCTGCCCTGCTCCTCCCGCCCCACGGCTGTGGCCACTGGCCGGCCCGCACTGTGACCGTGGCCACAGACTCGTTTGCTCCTCCCACCCCACAGCTGCAGCATGGGCCAGCTCATTCCTCTTGCCCCGCAGCTGCTGCCTGGATCCCGGGGCAGAGGTCTTTCATCTGCCCTGCTGGACCCAGGTGCTTCTCCCCGGGCTGCAGCCTCCACCGTCTTGGCTGGGCTAATTTGCATACAGTCGCTCTGATTGTCTGGTGGGCATGGCTTAGGTGTCTCAAAGAAACAGTCAATTTTAATATTACACTTTTAAGATATATATATATATATATATATATATATATATATATATATATATATTCCTCAGAGACCTAGCCTTTCCCTGGATAATCAGCAACTATCCCCACCCACACTCTATCCACAGCAGAAGACAATAGCTGGTACCTAGATTAATGGCCATTTAGTCTAGATCATTGGCAGGCTAAAGATAACATCTTGGCCTAAGTTATGTTTCAACTACTGGGCTCTAATGTGGAATAATGACATGGCTATTTTCTCAGGATGTGGGGCAGAGGGATCCAGAAAAGACCTCAGAATTGTCTCCAAGACCTGAAGAGATGATTATTACACTTTTATGTCACCTCTGACCAATCAGCTCCCATCACAACCCTGAAACCCTTGTGATTTTGTCTTGTGATTTTGCCCTATATAATTTGTAACCTACATGCCATTCATCAGGGAGTTTGGACTTTGGAATGTTAGCCTCCAGTTCTCCTGAGTAGCACCATCTATACTAATAAAAGGGTAATATGCTAATTAGACAGGACATCTTCTGGACGTCCTTTTGGACAAAGCCATGGTGGCGGGGGCTGAGGCAGAAGTGGTTAGGGGCAATCAGGCTGGCAGGGGAGAGTAGTTAGGGGCAATTAGGCTGGCAGGGGAGCAGTTAAGGGGCAATCAGGCTGACGGGGAGAGGTGATTAGGGACAATCAGGCAAGCAGATGAATGGTTAGGCACCAGCAGTCCTGGACTACAGTCAGACATCCTCCTGAGGGGTCCCAGATTGGAGAGGGTACAGGCCGGGGTGAGGGACACCCCTACCCCATGCACAAATTTCATACACCAGGCCTCTAGTTCATAATAATAAATAGCCAATGTTTCTCCACTGCATTTCTTCATGTTTGGTGTGTGGTCTGCTGGCTCCAGGCAGAGAAACTCTTTCTCTTCTGTAGTAATCATGTGTGTAGTGTCTTTTGGACACACTGAAGAATGCAGAGATGACAGGAAGGGTCTGTGTGGGATGGAGGAGAGGTGGGTTAGAAAAAGCTTCACGAGAAAGAGATGTTTCTGAGCTGACAAAGAAGCAGAATAATAAAAGCAGACAAGCATTTATCATTTTTTTCTCATAGATTTCATGTGTTGAAGGACACTGTCTACCAAAAACAGAAAGCTTCTGTGTATATTAAGCAATACATGAAAATTATCTCTCACTTCCAAACAGAGTTGATCAGCAGCATAGGCTGATTACTCTTCTCTTACCATTATTTCAAGCAAGAGAAAGGTATTTGTCATTTAAATTTTTTTTCCTACGAACCCTTTTCCAGACAAAAGTGTGATATTTTTCATTATGCGTTTTGGAATACTGGTATAGCTGCAGAGCTCTCTCCTCATTGTGTTCAAGGACAGCCCTTCCCATCTTAGGAAAGACAGTATTAACCACTTGCACTATACTATCTGACCTGCAGCACGTTCTATTGAAAAGAAACTCAATAATGAGAGTTCCCATATAATGAGGCAATAATAGCTCTGTTTCCTGGAGATACCTTCCAGTATTGTTTCCTTGTAAGGCAACATAAACAGTCAGATACTGGGCCCCTCTTACAGACCTCCCATAAAATAATAGTGATACGTATAACAAATCAACATTTGTTTAGCATTCTGTCATTTGACAAAAGGGATTCACAAAAGTATCTGTTTTGGGGTTGTTTAGATATAAGCAAATACTGTTTTATCATTTCAGGGAAGTGTCTTTCTCTATTTATTTTTTTCACCTATATTGAAATATTATTCCAGTGAACATAATATTTTTTCCAGCTTTATTGAGATTATTGACATGCAACATTGTGCTGACTTGCTACACATATTTTGTGAAATGATTGCCGTCCTAACTTTAGCTAACACTTCCATCATCTCACATCGTCACCATTGCTTTTTGTGTGATGAGAACATGTAGGATCTTCTCTCTTCACGATTTTCAAGTATATAGTACAGTTAACTATAATCACCATGCTGTACATTAGATTTCCTGAACTTCTTCATTTTATTACTGGCAGTTTGTACCCTTTGACCAACATCTCCTCCTTTTCCCTACCTCCTCAAGAAAGTTCCTTAATCTCTTTTAGCTTTGGTTTCCTTATCTTTAAAGCGCTACAACTGATATCCATATGGCTGTTGTGAGAATTAAGTGAGATTTTGTATATGAAGTAACAAGGACTGTGCCACTGTATATATAGTAAGCACTAGATTCTTTTTATTTCCTTTATCCTGGAAGTAGGTGACATTTTAAAATTGTCTTTTATTCTATTCTTCAATTGCTTCATTCCTCTCAACTCATGACAAGAACCAACCCATTTTGTAGACCCTTCCACGTACTATTGAAATTATGGCCCTGAATGGTTACTTAGGGGTGTAATTTGAGGAGCACCAGTGTGTCCCAGAATTTCCTCCAGTGGTGATACCCCTTGGGTTCTCTGTGTGCTCTTTTCCTGGCCTTTCAGGTGTCACATGGCTTACTAAGGGCAGAATGCTATTTGCAAATAATATACTCTTACTCCAGGAAGATTTGCGGCAGTTTTCAGGATTTAATCATGTATGACACAAGAAAGCCATGTATCAGAAAGAGGACAGACCATTAGAAAGAGAACGTGGTAAAATGTAACTAGCATTTGATATGGATCATTCAAGTTTTGAATTAAATCAGTCGTTAATCAGTTCATGGAATTAAATGAGGTAAGCATATTGCGTTTGGCAAAGCAAGTGTGATTTTGTGAAATTTTAGTTTCAATTTTATATTATGCATGTGTTAGAAAGTATGTTTTGTTTAAAAAAAAAGAAAAAAGCTTGAAAGCCGGGGAATTAGGCTATGAATGGTTTACTTTTCCCACCACTTGTTAGTTGTCATGTTGGAAAGTTCCCGATGTAACACTTATTGAACACTTATTTTTCACCAGGTGTTCTTCTATATGAATGCTTTTTTTCCTCTTCCCTAACACTGCTATGCAGTGTAAGACAGATACCCTGCGTCAATCCACACCCCTCACCGGGCAGCTGTCTGATACAAGTTTGAGAGGATTCCTGTTACCAAAGGAGCTCTGCTACTGGGTAGTAAAATGTAAATTCCTAAACAGAGTGAATCTGAGCTTCCCTAAAGCCCCTGAGAATCACATCCCCTTTAACCATCCATCCTCTGATCTTTTTTTAAATTCGGAATTTTCTTAAAAGCTTTGCATCAGTGTGGGTTGGAGTGGGGAGGGGGGAGGGCAGGGAAGAGGAGGGTGGAGAGAGGCTTTAGGTGTGAGCTGCTGAGCGCGGGCAGGAGAAGGGGGACGCGAGGACACAAAAGGCTATTTCCGGCCTCAATGTGGTTACCAAGGCTCCTTGCGTTGAACTTTTTTGGAAAACGACTTGTCAAAAAGAAGTAGGTGTGTGTGTGCAGGAGAAGGCAGGCCGAGACCCCGCGTTAAGTAGGAGTGTCTTTCTCCGCATCTTGTCTTCCAGAGCCGGGCAGGCTGGGCTGCGGGCCGGCTCCCAGCTCCCAGCTCCCGGCTCCCGGCTCCCGGCCCCGGGCCCCCAGCCCCCGGCCCCCGGCCCCCGGCTCCTCCCGACCCCCGGCCCCCGGCCCCCGGCCCCGGGCCCCCAGCCCCCGGCCCCCGGCCGGGACATCCTGCGCGGCGGCAGCCGCGACAACGGGCTCGCCGCAGACAAAGGGGCCGGGCGGCGGGCCGGGGAGCGCGCGCTCGGAGCGGGGCCGGGGCCGGGGCCGGGGCCGCGAGTGGCCGGCGCAGAGCCGCTGCGTCTGCAGCCGGAGCCGCGGCGCCCGGAAGACCCGGCTGGGGGCGCAGACCCCGCCCGTGTGGCTCCGCGCCGCCCCGCTCCCCTCGGTCTCTGACCGCCGCCCTCCGCTCCGCCCGGCCCGGCCCGGCCCGCCCCGCCCGCGCTCCTGGACCCGCGGCGCCGGCCGCCGCCCCTCCTTCCCGGGCCGGCGGGCGGCGAGCTCGGCGCAGCGGGCGGCATGGCTGTGTCCTGGAGGAGCTGGCTGGACAATGAAGGGGTTAAACACCTCTGCCTGGTAGGATGGCGGGCAGGCTGTCCCCGCGGCTGGTCTCTCGCGGAGCGATTTTGATTCATTCTCCGAGCGTGCGCGGGTGGGAGGCTGGAGAAGTGGAAGTTTTGCCTCGAATTCGCGCATTCTCAACTCAGAAAACTTCCCGCGGTGACCACCTGGAGATCACCAAGATGCCACCCTTTCTCCCAAAGCCAGAGCCCTTCCCTGTACCCCGAGGGGAGAGCGGCTGTGGAGGAAGGGAGAAGGGGTCACTTGAGTGAGCTCAGCTTTTTCTTAACCCTTTAAACGTCGCCCCTTCTTTGCTCTCTGCCCAGACTGCTTCTGCTTCATGGTGTGTTTTAACAATACACATCGCTGGGGACCTGGTGATATCACTCACTCCTGAGTCCCGTTTTCGTCCTGTGAGGGACATCTGCAGATCATCCAGGAGACCTGTTGACAGCCCAAATGCTTCCTCTTAGGTGCAGGGGCCCAGTGAGGTCAGCTGTGTTTTTCTTGGAGTGGTTTTCAGATTGCTTTCCGCAGTTACTAATTGAGGTTCCATTCAAAGAATTGTGCTAATTGAGGTTCCATTCAAAGAATTGTGTCCAAGGAGTGCACTTAAGGTTCCCATTCATCAGGTTATGTTTATGTTTACTTTTTGTTTTCTCTCTCCTTTTGTGTGATTTAGCTGATCTGGCTGGCCCTGAACGTCCTGCTTTTCTGGAAAACCTTCCTGCAGTATAACCAAGGGCCAGAGTACCACTACCTCCACCAGATGTTGGGGGTAAGTGGGAGTTGGGTGGCCCCGCACAGTGCGTTCAATGGAGGCAGACCTTGCCGCAGTCCTTGATCAGTACTTCCATTCATTAAAGAAATATTGGTTGTTCACTGTGAAGTATTTGTTAATCTCTCAAGTGAGTCAGATTTTCTTGTATCATTTATACTTGTCTGGATTAAAATGACGGACTCTTTTAAGTACCAAAGATAATATCTGCTAGAGTGAAGTGGATGAAACTGTCAGAGGAGGCTAGTAGTGCCTAAGAAAAGTTGCTTCTTCTTGTCAGCGAGCTGCAAAGTGCCCTGAAAGATCCGCTTGGCCAGAAGGACCAACCGATGACAGGCTTTTACTTTTCAGTAATCAAGACTTCAGCCTGCCCATAAGTTCATACAGAGGATTTCTGTAGTGTTTCCTTTCTAGGTTTCCAAAGGTGTGTGTCGGAGGCAGTATTCATTGATGCGGAGAAGCAGGTCATTCTCAGTAGTTGTTTGAAGTCTCTGCTTTCCATTGCAAAACTATTTATTCAGCAGTTTATTTAAACTCGTGATAAACCGGGCACTTCATAAATATTTAGTTTAAGCCAGGAAACTATTCTTCCCATTTTACACATGGAGAAATACAGGCCAAGGAAACAGAATGGCTTGCTCAGGTCCCTCAGATTTGAACGCACTGCTGTCGCCTTTTGCTTCTTGCTCATACTACACAGATTTTCTAAACCATTTCACTGGCCCATCTCAGATACTTATGCCACTGGTTAGTATTATTATTCTTTATTAGTGCTGCTCAATAGAAATATAGCATGGGTCATAAGTAACTTAAAATTTCCTAGTAGTACATTTAAAAAGAAGCCAGTGGCATTAACTTTAAGAATATATTTTATTTCTAATAATATATCCAAAGTAGTATAATAGATTGAAGTACTCAATATGTGATCAATATTTGAAAAAATATTGATGAGATATTTTACATTATTTTTGTTTGTAATTCTTTGAAATATAGCTTTTCACATATGCCTGTCACAGTTCAGTCACTAAGTTTTCATCAGAAATATTTGACCGATGTTTAGAAATCAGAAACTGTTACAGATAGTATTGTGGGTTCCTATATTCAAGTTGTTCCAGACATAGTAAAGCTTTTCCAATAACACAGATGATTATGTGTTAATAACATTTATAAACTTAAAAATTTAGTTCCTTGGTGGCTCTACACATATTTTACATGTTCAACAACCATCTATGGCCAGTGGCCACCATTTTGGACAGCACAGTGTAGACTGTGGGGAAGGTATTCTCACCCTCATGGCCATCTGCACTTATTCTGCTTGTAAGCAAGCACCAAGCCACCAATCTGTTCAATAAAAAGACATCAGAATATAGGTAGTCCTCTTGCTCCCCTTCTTCAAAATAGGAGCTGATACTGGGGGGTAAGTTGTGGGCTTTAGTTACTGGTATGTAACTATGAAAACATCTCTGACTTTTTCCTAATCTGGTGATGAAAGCCTTTGAGAATGAAGGTAAAGGTATTTAATTTTCAGAACTGAGGTATCCATTTTTATTTCTAATAGGCTAAGAGACTGTTCTCACCAAAATTAAGGAGTAAGAACTGACAAGGAGTCCAGCTGGTGTGGCTCAGTGCTTGATTATTGACCTGTGAACCTGGAGGTCATGGTTCGATTCCTGGTCAGGGCACATGCCCAGGTTGCAGGCTCAATCCCTGGTGTAGGGTGTGCAAGAGGCAACTGATCAATGATTCTCATCACTGATGTTTCTGTTTTTCCTTCTCCCTTCCTCCCTGAAATCAATACAAATATATTATAAAAGAGAAGAAGAACTGATATGGAAAAGAATATCTTAAATGATGGAAGATAAAATAATATTGGAATTAATATGTCTTTGTAGAAGTTTATCATGATTGTTCTTTTCCAGTCTGATTCGATCCAGTCCTGGAGGCAACGTGGTCACAGCTGGTTTATGCCTGAGTTAATGGTGCTAATCAGACTGTGTACTTTCTAGAAGATGTTTACTTATGACATACTGTGAATATTGGAATCTTAGAATTATCTAAGAGGGAAAAAACAGTCTTTTGAAGAAAGCCGAAGCTACATTCAAACAAATGAACAAACCAAACAGTAACTTCCTCCATCTTCCTATAGCAGCTATTTTAAAAATTCCATTTATTTGGGGTAACATTACTTTTTAAAAAAAGGACTCATTGATTACTTAAGATTAAATCTACTTTGAGTTTTATTTATTTTCAGGTATTGAAAAATGTAGTTGATTGTACTTTAATGGAAGTACTAATGTGCTGTGACCAACTCTGAAAATTTTAATTTTTTAAATATTTTGCTTTGAAATGCCAAAGCAATTTAACTGAGAATATTATCTATGGAAACCTTCACATTCATATTCACCTATTTGAGTTGTATTTCTGACATTTTAAAAATTAAAGGATATCATTTAATGGATATAAACATTTTAATTTGAGAAGAGAATGAGTTTTATGATACCAGATTCAATGTGTCTTGGTTTTATATCATTCTCCCAAAACTAACATAATGAGTGTATGACCTGTTCACTTTTAACCTACTTATTCTTATAATGCCATAATGAGGATGATTTTTTTTGCTTTGTCTTGCAATTATTATTTTAGATCTTCTACAAAGTCATGAAGATCTGTTTTCCTTTTTAAAGCTCTTATTGAGATACCTGTGTTTATTAGAAGAACGTCATGAGCATTGAGTGTTTTATTTTTTTGATTTCACAATGATCATCTTTCTTTAGTCAATCATTATCCTTTAAGTGTCTTAGAAACATTAACTATTTTATCCTCTCAAGAGACCTAGAAGTTGTATCATAATTAACATATTTCAGAGACAGAAATCTGATGTCATGTGAGTTTCTTAAGGTCAGAGAATGGAGTCTAAGGACCAATGGACCTAGGATTTTAAGTCAGTATTGTTTTCAGTGCTGGCCTAGGCAGCTTTAATTCTGCTGAGAAGGAATATATGCCTTCTACCAATTTCAGAAAAGGCTTGATCATTAACTTTCCCCATTTGTTGCACAGAATACTGTACTGTGGTTTCAATTTGGGATATTTTTAACTAAGTGTATTTTTTGTTTTCTTTTATTTTTTAATATTCTGTTGTTTGAAAATAATCTACTACCTATTTATTGACAGGTGAAATAGGTTATATTACTTTGATGCTATCATTATATTCTTAATCTGTTTAAAATAGAGACTCACAGACTTTTAGATTTAGAAGAGAACTTTAATATCTTAGATTTCTTCCTCATTTTCCCAAATAGAAAAATGAAGTTGAAGTGATTTACTCACTATCAACCACTGAATTAGTGGGTTTGTTACCATTCTGATCTGTTCATCTGATCGGTCAGTCCAATATTGAGTCTCTTGCAATGAACACCTCTATGAACCTATGCAAGAACCTATTAAATTCTATACTTAACAGACCTCTAGCTTTTCATCTTATGTGAAATTATATTTAAAGATATTTAGTAATAGGTTATATTACTTTCCTTAAGAAGTTAAAGAAAAGTACTGATTTATCCCTAACATATTTTTCAGTATTCCATTTATTTCTGACTTGTCTCAGACAAATTGTTAAGGAAATATGAAACAAAATTTAAATAATTCCTGATTCTACAGTATTTTAGCCCTTAATGTTTAACCTCTTTGTTTTATACAGCTAAATGGCCACTGTATACTCCTCTTTTATCAGCACCATCCAAAATAGCATAGAATTGGGTGTTGGAGTTAAGTTCAGAGATTTTCAAATATACCTTCTTCATTTCATTATTAATAATATCAATAACAGATTACATTCATCGAGAACAAAGTATCAGGCATTAATCTAAAAGTATTGTGTTGATTAATTTATTTAATCTTTCATCCATCCTATGGAGTAGATATTTTACAGTTTGCAGCTAAGAAACTGAATTACACAAGTTTTGTGATTTGCTGGTGAGTCACGGAGGTAGGGCGCTAGCCCAAACATCCTGGTTCTTAACTACTGTGCTTTCTGCCTCTTTACAACAATAGGCTATGCCATGTGGAATTGCCATTTGATAGAACAAAAATAATCAAGCATCAGCCATTTCAAGTGGTTCAACCTAATTACAAGTATTACCATGTATTCATCACATTCTATGTGCCACAATTCTTTGTTGTCTTTTTATCATCTAACATTTTCGTTTTTTAAGGAATCTCTATACTGTTTTCCATAGTGACTGAACCAATTTTCATTCCCACCAACTGTGCACTAGCATTCTCTGTTTTTATTCCTAAGCTTGAGATGAACTTGTACAGTTAGTAGGTATCCTGATACCTATTGCATTTATTTGCTGGTGCTTCCATAACTACTAGTAAGTACTACAGTCTGGGTGGCTCTAGTAACAGAAATTTATTTCCTCACAGTTCTGGAGTCTGTATATTATATGTTTTCCCCTGGGGAACACCTGGTCTAAGGGCAAGGACCTGCTGACTTTCAGAATCTTATAGGGACCTTGGGGAACGTAATAGGGACCTTGGGGAATGTTCTAGTTCATTTCTCATTTGACAGGTCAACTTGGTATAGTTAAATGTCTCCTTGATTAATGCACTGGAAAGTTCAGTGTGGTTGGTAGGTCTTCTATCTCTAGTCAGTGTTTCTAGTTCATCATACTAAGCATTTCATTGATCATAAAATTGATTTTTAAAGTGCCCAGGTAATTCTGGGGAAGAAAATCAAATAACTCTAATTCCTTTCTGACAAGATCATGGGCTTTGGAACTACATGGGAGTTTGAATCTTGGCTCAGGCATTTATCTTCCTTTATGATTGTGAAAAATTATTTCTCTGAGCCTAAGTTTAAATTGTCTATAAAGAAAGTCAGGCTTAAACCCTCCTCTTACATTAGCACAGGTGAAATGCTTAGCACTTGGTGCATATGTACTCAGTAAAAGATAGCTATTATTGTAAATACTAAGTAATAGAATTTAGTTTTAATGCTAATAATACTGTTAATAGTACTAAATCATAATACTATAAATTATTTGTAAGTAAAATATTAAAATAATTTATAGAAATGTAAAGATGGAAGGAATTTACTGAGCATACAGCAGATGGTAGGACTGGAAACATTCTCTCCTTTGGCGGACCTCTGGCTGCCCCCCTGACCCTGATATTAGCTATCTGCTGAAATTTATAATTGGCACACATTTTATGGTAGCTTGGTTACGATTGCTAGATGGAATTTCAGTTTGAGGTAGAATGCATCTCATTCAAAGGAACATTTATTAATCTTAAAATCTTGGAGTCTTCAATATATGAACAAGGGAAATAATGGCTATGTCACAGGATTATCGTGAAACCTAAAGAAAATTAAAATAAATAAATAATAATAATAGAGTTGACATTGATTAAAATGTTCTCATGGCCAGACATGGTGTTAAAATTTTTATACATTCAGTGTTAGTGCCTTATCTAATCTACATGGTAGTTCCTATTACATAAGAGGAAGATAAAACATGGAAATTATGAATAACTTTCTCATGGATTACAATTCCTAGCATAAAGCCCATTATCTGATAAGAGTCCCCCAAATGTTGCTTTTCTTTTTTCTTCTCTCTTCTCTCATCCGGTATAGCTGTATACAACAATTCACTTAATATGTCTGTAGCCAGTGAAACGTGATGAAACTAACCCCCTTATCTCAGAGTGCTGTGCTGAGGATTAGAGGACTTAATGGATACAGACCTACTCTGAAGAACTGAAAGCATCACAGATGTTTAAAAAAAAATGGTTTGTTATCACATACTTTTCTGTTCAGTCCTCCCAGATTTTAAGGCTCCAGCCATGGTACCATTATCAGAGCTCATCTAGTAGTCATAAAAGACGGTTTGGACAAAGGAATGAGATTTCATATTCATGACAGAAAAGCATTACATGGCTCTTAACATTCAATATGCTTTTCACTTACAGTGGTGACTACTTATGTGGGATCTGGAAGGCCTGTGGCATATTATAATTAATAATTTTGCAAAGGCATGAACTAAGAGTGAGATCTTAGTAGAAAGGTAAATTACCGAGATGGGAGTGAGCTTACTTCACCTCTTAGTTTCCATGTCTTAATGTAACTTTGTAATGTGATAAGGATAAACCATGTGATGAAAAGTAGTTTCTATTGCATTCTAATAATGGGACTAAAAAAAAGTAGATAGAGTAAGGAAAAGATGGACATTTCATGATCACTAGAATTTGTTTACATTTTTAGAAATGAGAAAGTTGAATTTGGCAATGACTCTTACCTATGGATAAATAAATCCAATACATATTCTACAGAGGGAAAATACATACTTCTCAGGGCTTCATGGATTTGGAAATTGTTAAAGGTCTCCAGATACATCAAGAATATTAGTGGTCTGATGTAGCTTGAGACAAGAAGAGATGAGAAATGTACACAAAGTGAAAGCATTTTATATATCAGATTTTTTTTAAGGGGGTGCATTAACACCATTTAATTAGTAAAATGATTTATGGTGAAAGCTCTTCTGACTATATTCCCTTTTCCTATGATAGGATTTTCAAACAGTTGATTTAAAAAATTGCAAGTAGTTTTGTTTAATGTAATCTGGGAAGCTCAGGTCCATTGGAGGATCTGAAGTGGCAGGAACCCAAACAGGCTTCTTTTTCCCCATGCTATAATTTTGATTTTCTTTTTTAACTTCCTGTCCCCCAAATACACTCTTTTCCATGCTTTCCAGTTAGTATCTTATCCTGAGTGAACCACATCTCCTATGAGAACACGGATTTCAAGGTTTTTGAGGGTATCCTAAAGGGAGATTGTTGTGGAACAAGAGAATAAGAACTACCTTTTGAGAATACAGATGAGATAGGATGATCAGTGCTTTTACCTCCCACTGATTTTCCTTGGCCAAGTTTCATTAGATAAGTTACTTTGGGTGTCTTTGAGCTTTGTTCAATCTCTTGGTTTGTAAAGCGTGGGCCCAAAAGCACATTTATAAAGCTAACAAAGGTAAAGATACATTTTT
Source organism: Murina feae (assembly GCA_004026665.1). Lineage (NCBI taxonomy): Eukaryota > Metazoa > Chordata > Mammalia > Chiroptera > Vespertilionidae > Murina > Murina feae. The sequence goes on along the minus strand of PVJC01025747.1, from coordinate 1,479 downwards.
CTTTTTCCTCCCCCCCCCCCCCCCTGTAGCTCAGAATATCTAAATGGAAAACCAAGCAGATATCATCAGTGGTCTATATTAATGGATTTCAGTTGGAACACAATGACTCATATTAAACCACAGGAATGTAGAACTTGAGTGTAAAAGTTCTACTTGACAAATGGCACTTGCTCTTTGGCTTTGGCGGAATGATATTTGTTACCTACATGGAATTTTTCTGGGGGTTGGGCTTTGGCTTGTGCTATGTGGAACCCATCATTGAACTTTCCAACTGTTTTGATCTTGTATATTTTTAAAAATGTAAAACAATGAGAGAATGGCTCAAATGAAAGTCTTGGAAGAGTTTAGTGTCTTGGATCATAATGGCTCTACAGGACTTCTTTAGTTTTGGTTTGCCTGAAGAAAACATCTATTAGATTGTACTGGTCTTAAAGCTTGAGTGTGTCATCCTTAAAGAAGAAAATGATTTTTTTTTTTTTTAATTCACAGATTACAGATGTATAACATTTAAATTGTTAAAAGTTTTGAATGACATTCATTCTAATTCTAGTTAAAACCCAGTGTCTACTATTGGTTTTTCCTAAGCATGAAGCATGAAGCAACTGTTAGCTTAAATTTCAAATATAGTAATACCTGTGAAAATCTAATGGTAACATAATGTACTGAAAAGAACATGGATTTTGTACACAAATTGACTGAAGTTGAAATATCAACCTTAACTCTTAGCAACTATGCCTTTAATGTATTAAAATCTTCAAAGCCTTAGTTCCCTCAATTTTAAATTGATAATTATATTATTGAATTGAACGATGTGAAAATTCCAGTATTAAAACATTTTTATTTACAAAAATGAGCATTTTGCATAGATTCACCTAATTTCTCTCTGGTGTGATTTTTTTTTTAAAGGAGGGGATTAAATAGGATGAGGAAAAAATGAGTGTGAGCACCTAGAAAAGTGTTACTTTCCTTTTTATTTTATTCATCATTTATTTTAAATATATTTTTATTATTTTAAGAGAATGAAGGAGAGGGAGGGAGAGAGAGAGAAAGAAAACAAACGTCAATGATGAGAATTATTGATTGGCTGCCTCCTACGTGCCCCACACTGGGGCTGAGCCCACAACCTGGGCAGGCACCCTGATCAGGAAGCAAACTGCAGCCTGGTTTATAGTTCTACCCTCAACCACTGAGCGACACTGGCTGGGTTCTTCTTTAAAATTTTTTATTTTTTCAATTATAGTATACATTCATTCTTATTTTGTATTAGTTTCAGGTGTACAGCAATCTAAACTAATAAAAGCGAAATATTAAAATTAACCGTTTCTCCGAGACAGGGTAAGCCACGCCCACCAGCCAATCAGAGCGGCTGTATGCAAATTAGCCCAGCCAACATGGCGGCCGCCACTCCCGGACCTGAGTAAACAGCCCTTTCCATTGCGGCAGCAGCGAAAGTGAAGCTGCGCCCTTCAGCTCAGCTCC
>PVJC01025746.1:0-24514 GCA_004026665.1 Murina feae | reverse complement strand
AGACCTATAATCAGGAGAGTATATAATGCCTTGAACCCCTACCCAACTCGCTCTTCAGATTAGCTGAGAGACCACACGTGCACATTATGCTGGATTTGCTGCCTTCTTTAATAAATTTGCTTACTTTAATTGGCTTTATCAGAACACAAGAAGGGTCACTGGTTTGAATTCATTCCTATATGACTGACAAGAACTGAGGTAGGTGGAACCCTCTCCTTCTGATCAGGGGGCTGTCCAATAACACCTCTTCTGGGGTCTCTGGGCAGCCATAATAACCTCACTTTTAGTCTTAAAACCAGAATGCTGGAGCTCCCTGCCCCAACCATTTTAAAATCATTATAGAAATATTCACACATACACTGAAGTTGAGAGAATTGTGTAAATAACCCCCATGTATCCTACACTCAGCTTCAATAATAAGCAATACCTTTAGGCAGTTTTCTGATCAGTAAATAGAAGGCCCAAAAGCTTCTATTTTACAAAGCTTCAATTTTTTATCTGTAGTCAGCTTTTTTCTTTCAGAATTTGGTTCTTGGGACTTTGAATACTGCCATTGTATTAAAAGAAGGGCTTGAGTGAGAAACTCAGTGTTTAACAGTCCTTTAAGTCAGTCTTCTTTCCAGCTTACCTGTATCTCAGGGAAAGCCACTGGTTGTAGGGTGCTAGGTGGCCTTTGGAGGTATTGCTTGTAGCTCACAGATGATTTTTGTAGGACTGGATACCTGTTCAGAAGACTGGCTTTAAAACGAAGGTGGAGAAAGTATGGGCATCTACCCTGTTCTTAATCCAGCCCCCATTACTGTTTTCTAAATATTTGCAGAGTAGTTTCCTGGTCACACTCTGAAGAATATCTCAATACTTGCTCTCCGCTCCATGGAGCTTTGCAGGTACTGTTTGGGAATGAGTTGTCCATCTTTCTGAGTTGCTAGTGCTTAATATTGACTGGTCGCTGACCTTCTTTCTCACACAGAGCGTCACGGCCGCTTGCAAAGCACCCCCAGCAGGGTCTCCTGGGGAAAGAGGAACTGTGGACCCCAAAAAGTGGAACATTAGGACTCAGGCCTTGGGCTGCCTCACTTTAGTGCATCGAAAAGCGGGAGTCTGGGGACGCCTGAGGGAGGATGTTTTTCCGCAAGTTGCCCCTTGTGGTTGCCTCTATTGAAATCTTAGAGGCTCCTGGGATATTCCAAGGAGCAGGGGAGAATTTAACCCACAGCGACGTGGCTGGGAATTCAGCACGGAATGCGCCACAGCACTAGGTCCGGGCCTGCTGTTTCCTTAGTCTCAAAGGCGTGATGGTTCGAGTCTCCCATCTTGATTCGCCTCTCACCCACTCAGCCCCGCGGTTCCTCAGAGTCCTGCCCCTTCAGGGGGCCCTGGATCCGTGCCTTGGGGACTGACAGCTGGCGAGAGAAAACGAGCTGAGCTTAGCCCCAGTTACAGTTCTCAGGCACAGACTGTGGAGGCTAAGACGGGGTGGCCTCGGGGCGTTGTCCTAGGAAACACCGATTAAGGGAAGACGTGTTAGGTTTTCGGAGTCTTCCCGCCTGCCCGGCTCCGGCTGCCAGGCCTCCAGGCAAGATCCCAGCAGCTAGGAACGGAGGGGCGCTTCCCAAGCCGGCCAGTTACCTCGTCTCTGCATCCCTAGGTGGCGCTGCGCTCCTCCGCACCGCAGACGGCTGCCTGGCCTCTGGTCCCGCAGGCGGATCTCCCCGGTACTCAGAGGGGGCGTCCACGGTCCCTGCCCTCAGCGGGCAGCGGCGGCTAGCTAGCTGGCCTTGCGCTTTACCCCGCTCCTGCTCCCCGGGAGTTTGGAGCATGGTCGGCGTGTGGACGGTGCGGTCCTGCGTGGGTGCCCTGCAGCTCTGCCGCGGGGCCGCTGGAATACTCAATGTGGGAGGAGACCCAGCGGGGCAGAGCCGTAGCAACAGTCACCTTGGACTGAGGATGTCAGCTGGTGCTCTGTCCTTGCGCAACTTTCGCTTCCTTTTCAGCCACGACCAGCCCTACTTCAGGTGGAGATGGCCAGGGGGAGCTTGGTGGTCCGAGGGTCCGCGGACCGCGAACGCCTGTGCGAGGCCAAAGCTGCTTGCGTCCAGACGCGCGCGCCGGTGCGAAGGGACCCGCTGGAGCCACACCAGATGCGCGTTCGCCTTACTTCCCTGCCAGCGCTGCAGCGGCGCATCCCCGAGCTCCTGGCGCCTGGGCCCCGGGTTACTCTCCCTAACGCCCAAGGTGCCAACCAGAGAAGCAACAGGGTGCTAAGCTACCGCCTGAGCCCCCGCCAACACTTTCTTCAGGACGTGGGGCAGCGGGTGGACCGTAGGGAAGAGCCGGAATTGGTTGGAGAAAGCTCTGGATCCGCCCACCGGCAGGCAGGCGCTGGTCATCCGGAACGCGGGGCTGCCGACGGCTCCGGTGGACGCAGACCACGATGCACCTGCATTTGAGCGCACAGTTTACGGCACAAAGGTGCCAGAGAATGTACCGGAGGGACCTGACTCATTCGAGTTCAGGCCTCGGACCTGGCAGAAGGCCCCAGTGGGGAAATCCGGAACTCAGGAAACAATAGCACGCAAGCAAAGCTGCGACACCAACTCTCAAGTGCACCCTAGAAATGGGGGGCTGCTTTGCTAGATCATCCTGAAACTGTTGGAGGCAGCCATCCAGGCGAGAGAGCAGGTGCCTTCTGTCTGGACACCACCGCCAAACTGCTGGTGCGAGTGGCTGACATGAACGATCATGCCCCCGAGGTGCACCTGCTGACTCTCCAGGCCACTTTCCAAGGACACTGCCCTGGCACAGTGATTTCTCTCCATAGGGACGAGGACTTCGGTCCCAAAGGAAAGGTCATTTGTAGCATGTCCAGTAGAGGCCCTTTTTAAAAAATATTTTATTGATTTTTTTTACAGAGAGGAAGGGAGAGAGAGTTAGAAACATGATAAGAGAGAAACATTGATCAGCTGCCTCCTGCACACCCCCTACTGGGGATGTGCCTGCAACCAAGGTACATGCCCTTGACCGGAATTGAACCTGGGACCCTTCAGTCCACAGGCCGACGCTCTATCCACTGAGCCAAACCAGTTAGGACCAGTAGAGGCCCTTTTAAGCTGAACGCTTCGTTTGACAATTACTACAGTTTACTAACTGATGGGTCCCTGAACTGGGAGCAGGTCAGCGAATGCCAGGTCCTAATCACCGCCTTAGATGGTGGCTCGACCCATCTAAGCACTCACAGGCAATATATCCAGCTTTCCTCAGCCTCAACAGGAACTTTTATGTCTAAAAACAATGTTCCTGGAACCTGCCTATGCACCGTGTTTGCCCCGGATCCAGACCAGGGGAAGAATGGCCTTGTCTTATATGAACTGGTGGATATTACCTCTGCAGGGCACACAGCCTCTAGCTTGCTAGCAGTAGAATCATCCAGTGGGGCTATGGCTGCGGAAACTTCCTTTGACTTCCAGCAGCTCAAGGGGTTTCCCTTTCAGGTGGAAGCCCATTATGGTGGAACTCCTCTCAGAAGCGCGCTGTGGCCATGAAGTTGTTTGTGGTAGATGGGAAGGACAATGCTTCTGTCATCTTGTTTCCCTTGCCCAGGGATGGCTCTGTCCCCATGCAAATTGTGCTCTGTTCTACCAGAACTGGACACTTGGTCACAAAAGTGGTAGCAGGGGATGCAATGATAGTGGCTGCTACAGACAGGCTCCTGACTAGCCTTTTCCGAATCTCAGCCAATATGGTAAAGCTCCATTAGTTCTTTCCACTGATGCAGTTAAACAGAGGGGCATGTCATTACAGGTGAAATTTGCAGTGAATGCAAATTAAAATGGAATTAATTTTAAGGGAGAAAATGATGCATAAAACATTACCATTTTGGGTATCAAAACAATGCATAAAGTCTCACCATTTATTTCTTTAATAACTCAGATGAGAATATGAGTAATGTCCATGAAGTTTTGGAGTCAAGAATTATTTGAGAAACACATTTTGACTAGATTAGAAAAGAATATATAAGTGATAGGAAAACCAATGGACCTGAAGTTAGAAGGAAACTATTTAAAAGGAAAAAAAATAGCTGATGATGAAGAAAAATGTCTCCTAGGACTAAAATTTTAAACTTATATAAATGATAAAGTAACGGAGCTATAATGTTCATTACATGCAAGAATATTGTGGCACCCCATTCATCTAGTTAAGCAATCTTTTTCCATCTTGTTGATCACTTTTTAGGTAGTCATTCTCTGCTAATAATTTTTTGGGTTGGATATTTCCTTATATATATAAAATATATATAATGCATAAAAACGTGGGTGAAGTAATTTTTATCAAGATGGAGTATTTGTAAGTCACACAGGCATTTATTGTTTACTTCTTCCTATCCTGTTGCATATTAATCCAATCTTGATTCTTTAGAAAAAAAATCCTTGTCATTGGGTTCACTGAATGCCTTAATAATAATTAGAGAATTCTAGAAATAAAATATTTCTTGCTTGAATTTTATAAAACAAAAATCCTTTGAAATGGGTCTAATTTTATCATTTCAACTGTGTGCCTGAGTTATACAGAATCATGTTAATGCATACTTGTTTATATTTTGTTCGAATTCAAAGCTCTTCTGGCTTATTTTAGTTTTCAATGTATTTTAACATAGTTTACAATACTCAAATCTGAGTTTAAGAAATTTAGAGAAACATTCATATCTGTATATCTCCTACTGATAATATTTAACAGATATAAACAAAATTGGCACACTGTACAACAAGCAGAAAGCATGTGTCTCATTTCAATTTTTTCTGTTAAAATTCTTAATGGGCAATTTTATTTTTTAGTTTGTTTCTAAGATGGTATTTCTGAGATATAAATCTCTACTTAACATTTAAAGTTAAGTGCATTGGAAAAATTTTTAGATATTAGTATTTTTGTAGCAAAATGCACAACTGTGTACAACTGACTTTGTTAAATATTCCACATGAAATTATAGTTTAATCATAGTAATCTTATATCAATGTATGATTCTTCTGGAATTAAAGCAGTTTCTTTGCCAGGATATATAGTGTGTACACAGTGTTATTTATTAACTAGAGGTTCAGTGCGCAAAAATTTGTGCACTCAGGGGAGTCCCTCAGCCTGGCCTGTGCCCTCTCCCAGTCTGGGACCCCTCAGGAGATGTCCACCTGCTGACTTAGGCCCACTCCCTGGGCGAGCAGGCTGAAGCTGGCAGTCAGACATCCCTCTGGCAGCCCTGAAGCCCTCGGGGGATGTCCACTTGTCAGCGAGGAGTAGGCCTAAGCTGCAGTCGTCCATCCTTAGCGCTGCTGAGGAGTCAGGAGGGGCTCCCACCACCACTGCTGTATTGGCAGCTGTCAGCCTGGCTTGTGGCTGAGCATAGCTCCCCCTGTGGGAATGCACTGACCACCAGGGGCATCTCCTGCATTGAGTGTCTGCCCCATGGTGGTCAATTTGCATATTACCCTTTTATTATATAGGATAGAGGCCTGGTGCATGGGTGGGGGTCTGCTGGTTTGCCCTGAAGGGTGTCCAGATCAGGGTGGGGGTCCCACTGGGGTTCCTGGCCAGCCTGGGTGAGGGGCTGAGGGCTGTTTTCAGGCTGGTCACATCCTCTTCAGGGAGGGGGGGATCCTGCTGGGGTGCCTGGCCAGCCTAGGTGAGGGGCTGATGGCTGTTTGCAGGCTGGCCACAGCCCCTTCAGGGTGGGGGTTCCTGCTGGGGTGCCTGGCCAGCCTAGGTGAGGGGTTGATGGCTGTTTGCAGGCTGGCCACAGCCCCTTCAAGGTGGGAGTCCCTGCTGGGGTGCCTGGCCAGCCTGAGTGAGGGGCTGATGGCTGTTTGCAGGCTGGCCACAGCCCCAGCAACCCAAGCTCCCAGCGAGGCTGGCTGGAAGCAGGTTTCTGGGGTTTATTTATCTTCTATAATTGAAACTTTGTTACCTTGAGCAGAGGCCACAGCCTGCCTAGGCAGGCAGCTTCCTCCATCGCCAGGGCAATGAAGCCTTCTGTTTACTCTAGCTCTGTGGCTGTTGGCTGCCATCTTGGTTGGGTTAATTTGCATATAGTCGCTCTGATTGGCTGATGGGCATGGCTTTGGATGTAGCAGAGTGATGCAATTAGCGTATTATTTTTTTATTAGGTTAGACTAGAGGCCCAGTGCACAAAAATTTGTGTACTAGGGGGGATCCCTTCACGCAGCCTGTGCTCTCTCTCAGTCTGGGACATTCCACAGAAGGTCCCACCCACACCTCCCAGACTTCTGGCACCCCCCACTTCACCTCTCTTATTGCCCTCCCTTCCCAGCACCAGGTACTGTCTCAGGGAACTCAAAAAGTAAATGGGTTCCCAGGGCGGACAGGGCTGGGGGAAATGCAGGCCCCACGCAAGCCTGGGGGAGTGAGGCCCCGCCCTCCTGTCCCCACCCCCGAGCTGGCTGGCTGCAGGCAGGACATGCACAATGGGTGGCAGGGAGCCAGAAGCCGGGGAGCACATGTGCTGTTTCTTGCTGCAGGGAGTATGTGCAGGCCAGAGGGGGTGGGCACTTAGGGGAGGCGGCCCAAGGGGAGCTGGAGCCAGACACGGGAGCAGAAGTGCGTCCCCCGCAGTACCTCCGGAGGAGTGAGGTGTTCAAGGACGCAGGGGCTCAGCTGCGAGCCTGGAGCACAGCATCCTGGTCGAATAAGAGTCACAGTCTAGGATTTCAACTAAAGTATTATGGGAAGTAAGGAATTTATGAGTAAGAATTATTCTTAAAAAACAAAATTAAATGATAAAGGTGGTTCCTCACTTTTTCCCTAATTTTAGTTTACTTGGTGAGAATGATGCAGTACATAAATAAATTATATGTCTCTTTTACATTGCATTTATAAAAAATACTTAGGATAATTATTTCCTCCTCAATACAAGCTATGTATTCATCTAAAACTGTTGTGGGCCCAGCCGGTGTGGCTCAGTGGTTGAACACCAACCCAGGAACCAGGGCCAGGGCTGTGGGCGGGGCTAAGGCCACTCCTGGCCCCAGAAGGGAGGCGCCTGCAATGCCCGCAGATCTGCTGCCCCAGGCAGGGAAACCACCACTGCCGCCCACCTGGGGTCAAGCTGCTGTGCACTGCTGCCAAGAACTGCAAAACCAAACATGGCTCCAGGGTGCTCGCAGCCCGTGCCGCCGAGCCCCAATCCCCAAACCCTTAGTTCCCTTGATGATCCTCGGGGTGACCTTACATCCCTCTCACAGTCCAGGGCTCTCGCATTCAGGGACCCCTTGCTCCTTAACACCCATCTGCAATGGAGGCTGGCGGTGAGCAGGCTGGTGGCTCAGTCGCAGGCATTCCCCATGTGACCCTGGGCCAGGCCGACAGGCCCCAACACTCCAGAGGCGGAGGTGAGGAGACTGGGCGCTGCCATCTTATGGCTATGGGCGCGGCCATCTTGTGATGGAGTGATACCTAATTTGCATATTACTCTTTTATTAGATAGGATAGTGATAGTATGTTTTGACATTCCAGGTGGCTTTATTTGTTAAGTATATTCCATAACTAGACTTTTCTTTTTTTTATTAATCATTTTTTTCATTACATAAAGTTTTACAAAGATTAGTACATATATCTCTTTTTTCCCCTGCCCTACCCCCCAGTGTTTTGTGTCCATTGGTTATGCTTAAATGCATGCATAAAAGTCCCTTGGCTGATCTGTTATCCCCCCACCCCTCACAACAACCCTGTCCTTGTTGCTGTAATTTGACAGTCTGTTTGATGCTGCTCTGCCTCTGTATCTATTTTTGTTCACCAGTTTATAATGGTTATTATTATCCATAGATGAGTGAGGACATGTGGTATTTTTCTTTCATTGACTGGCTTATTTCACTTAGCATTATGTTCTCCAGTTCCATCCATGCTGCTGTAAATGCTAAGAACCCCTTCCTTTTTACAGCAGCATAGTATTCCATTGTGTGGATGTACCACAGTTTTTTAATCCATTCATCTGCTGATGAGCACTTAGGCTGTTTCCAAATTTTAGCTATGGTAAATTATGCTGCTATAAACATAGAGATGCATATGTCCTTTCTGATTGGTGTTTCTTGTTTCTTAGGATATATTCCCAGAAGTGGGATCACAGACTTTTCCATAGACTAATTAGATGTTTCTTTATATTTATACACTCTGAAGCTGAAAAACTTCAGAGTGTTATGATAAGGAAGCTTACATGGCATATGAAATATATTCAGATTTTTTAAAAACATGTATACAGTGCAATAGTATTTGGTGTATAGTAAAGAAACCTCAAACTATTAAAAAGGAAGGAAAAAAGATTTTATAACTTGAGTAGACAGAAGGGAAAAGCAATGCCTGGGAATTGTTTTTGTGGAAAAGTTTTAACATGTCTGATAATGTTAGTGACCTATTGAATTTTGTTGCCCTCAGTACTTTCAGTTAGAGGGAAATGCTAGCATTCCAGAAACTAAATACACTTAGCTGTTTGGAAATGAAGGTAGACTAAACTGCTGAAAAGTTTTTACATTGTTCAAATACACATGACATGGATGTCAGAAGTAACATTTGGCAGAATGGCAGATGAATAAGAGTCACAGTCTAGGATTTCAACTAAAGTATTATGGGAAGTAAGGAATTTATGAGTAAGGATTATTCTTAAAAACCAAAACTAAATGATAAAGGTGATTACTCATTTTTTCCCCTAATTTTAGTTTACATGGTGATAATGGTACAGTACATAAATAAACTGCATGTCTCTTTTACATTGCATTTATGAAAAATACTTAGGATAATAATTTCCTCCTCAATACAAGATATGTATTCATCTAAACTGTTGTGGGCCCAGCTGGTGTAGCTTAGTGGTTGAGCATCAATCCAGGCACCAAGAGGTCACCGGTTTGATTCCTGGTCAGGGCAAGTACCCAGGTTGCAAGCTTAATTCCCAGTAGGGGGCATGTAGGAGTCAGCCAATCAATGATTCTCTCTCACTATTGATGTTTCTATCTCACTCTCCCTCTCCCTACCTCTTTGAAATCAATAAAAATGTAAATAAATAAATTTTAAAAATTTGTTGTAGAATCTAGGAATGAATATTCAGCTACAAAATCTCCGAGATGCAGAGAAACACCTTTGTGTCACATCTCAAATTCTTGACTCTTCATAGAGCCATCTAGTTGCCATTAATGTCTATAACAATGAAAGCATAATATGCTAATTAGACCAGACAACCAAATGACCTTCTGGATGTCCTTCTGGACAAAGGCAGGGCTGCAAGGGTTGAGGCCAGCCACCATGGCTGCGAGAGTAAGCGCCTTGCATGAATTTCGTGCGTCGGCCTCTAATATGTACTATTTTCATAGCATAGTCCTAATGGCATACCATCAAAAATGTACTCTCTGCAATCAGTTACATTGCTTATTCTTTAAAATCTTTGAACAAAGATTACAGCTTCTTTGTTTAGACTCAGAGTGATGGTCATACAAAATAAAACCAACCAATTAAGACATCTTAATAATGAGTTTTTGCATCTACAGGCTGGGGCAGAAGTAGGTTTACAGTTGTGTGTACATGAAGCATAATTTATCCTTACATTATTTATTAAATCCAAAATGCCTTGATCTTCTCCATTTGTTGTATTATTTTCCATACAAACAACTGTAAACCTACTTTTGCCCCCTCTGTATATTCATCACTTGAAATTGTCTTGTCATTTTCCTTTCTTATAAGAGTTTGGTATCACGGTTATGCTGGCCCTATTAAACTAGTTAGAACTTTTTCTTACTCTTTTTTTTAAAAAAATATATTTTATTGGTTTTTTTACAGAGAGGAGGGGAGAGGGATAGAGAGTCAGAAACACCGATGAAAGAGAAACATCAATCTGCTGCCTCCTGCGTACCCCCTACTGGGAATGTGCCCACAATAAAGGTACATGCCCATGACTAGAATCGAACCTGGCACCACTGAGTCCACAGGCCGATGCTCTATCCATTGAGCCAAACCAGTCAGGGCTTCTTACTCTTTTTTCCCCTCTTCTCTAGAGGACATCTTTGCTAACATTGGTGATATTGCTTTCTTAAATATTTAGTAGTGTTCACTAGTGATACTCTATGCTCCTTAAGTTTTCTTTGTGGGAAAGTTTTAAATCATGATATCAGTTTTTATTAGTAATAAAGTTATTCATATTTTATTCTTGTTTCATTTCCATAAATTCTGTTTTCCCAGAAATATGCTAATTTCATCTAAAATTTCAAATATTTTGGCATAAAGTTGTTTATAATGTCCTCTTGTGATATTTATTTATCTATTCACTAGAGGCTCGGTGCACAAAATTTGTGCATGAGTAGGGTCCCTAGGCCTGACCAGCAATCTGGGCCAATCAGGGCCTTCCAACTGCCGGCTGGGGCCTTCCTTTGCTCCATGACGCCCCTGGTGGTCAGCACATGTCATAGCAAGCAATCAAACTCCTGGTCTCCTGGTCAAACTCCTGAGGGTAAAATTTGCATAATAGGCTTTTATATACTAGTATTGTTGACCCTATTACAGCTGTCCCCCTTTCCCCCTCTTTACCCACCTTCTTCAATTCTGATGTTCGTTATTGTCACCTCTCATTTTTCCTAATATATTTGCTCTCTATTTTGTTGATTTCTGCTCTTTATTTCCAACTTTATAGTTCCTTTGTATACAATTTGCTATTTGTTTTCTAGCTTCTTGTTTAGCTTACTGATTTTCAAGTTTTGCTGTTTCTAATGTATGAATTTAAAGCTGAAAATTTTCCACTAAGCATGGTATTAGCTGCTTCACACAGACCTTATTTTTAAAAAGTTTAACTGAAGTAAATGCACATAAAAATTCATATATCATAAGTGTATGACAGGATTAAAAACCAACACAGAGGTAGAAAAGAGCAACCACCACAGAGGTAAAGAAGAGCAATAGTAGGATCTTCAAACACCCTTGATCCTCCCCTATCATTGATCCCTTCTGAAATATAACCATTCTTATGAGCTCCAACACTATAAAAATAGAATCATATAGTATGATAATGTTTTTCTGTCTGAATCCTTTCACTCAATATTATACATATGACATTCATTCAGGCTGCTGTGTATAGATATGATTCATTCATCAAATTGCTATATATTAGTATTGCATTGTATGAATATACCACAATTTATCCATTGTTCTGTTGATAGACATTTTTTCACTTATTTTTTGCTATTACAAACAGTTCTGCTATGAATATTTTTCTCATGTCTCTTGGTACACATTTCTATTGTATATGTAGCTAGTAGTGAAAATTGCTTGGTTATTAGGTGTGAGTATGGTCAGCTTTAATACTGCCAACAATTTCACAATTGGTTGTTCCAATTACTCTCCCACCAGCAGTATTTCAGAGTCCCCATTATTTTACATTCTTGTAATACTTAGCATTACCTACCTTAAATTTTTTCATTCTTACACCGGTGTGTACTAGTATCTCATTGTTTTTTAGTTCTAGATTTGTATTATTTTTTCATGCAATGTAATGATTAAATACTGAGCAGTCTACATAAGTGACTATTAAAATGCTTACACCATTCATCCCTCTCATTATCTAATCTAATAAAAGAGTAATATGCAAATTGACCCTCACTCCATTACACCTAAGCCACGCCTGTCAGCCAATCAGAGCGACTATATGAAAATTAACCCAGCCAAGATGGCGGCCGGCAGCCATGAAGCTGGAATAAGCAGGAGGTTTGCTCTGGCGATGCAGGAAGCTAAGGTTCCTGTCTGGATAGGTCAGCTGTGGCCTCTGTTCAAGGCAATAAAGTTTCAATTATAGAAGATAAACAAACTTTAGATACCTGCTTCCAGCCTTGGTCTCAAGGAAGCGATGGGAGCCTGAGTTGTCAGGGGCAACCCAACCTGGGCTCCGGTTAAAGCAACGAAGTTTCAACTTTAGAAGTTAAATAAATGCCAGATACCAGTTTCCAGCCAGCCTCGCTGCAAACAGCCATCAGCCACGCACGCAGGCTGGCCAGGTACCCCAGCAGGACCCCCTTCCTGAAGGGGATGTGGCCAGCCTCCAAACAGCCATCAGCCACTCACCCAGGCTGGCCAGGCACCCCAGCGGGAACCCCACACTGATCCGGGACACCCTTCAGAGCAAACCAGCTGGCCCCCACCCATGTACCAGGCCTCTATACTATTTAATAAAAGGATAATATGCAAATTGATCCTAACAGCCAAACCACTGGGAATGACTGGTCACTATGACACACACTGACCACCAGGGGCAGACGTTCAATGCAGGAGCTGCTTCCTGGTGGTCAGTGCACTCCCACAGGGAGAGCTCTGCGCAGCCACAAGCCAGGCTGCCAGCTGCCAGCACAGCAGTGGTGGCAGAAGCCTCTCTTGCCTCCTCAGTAGAGCTAAGGATGTCCTACTGCAGCTTAGGCCTGCTCCCTGCTGGCAAGTGGACATCCCTCGGGGGCCACCGGGCTGCCAAAGGAATGTCTGGCTGCCAGCTTAGGCCCGATTGCCCAGGGAGCGGACCTAAGCCAGCAGGTGGACATCTCCTGAGGGGTCCCAGATTGCTAGAGAGCACAGGCCGTGCTGAGGGACATCCCCAAGTGCACAAATTTTTGTGCACCAGGCTGCTAGTATACTTTATAAAAGTCAGGTTTATTGGTTGTTTGGGAAATATCGGTTCACATAGCTATGCAGATCTTATAAATGTAGACACATTTTATTATACAATAACAAAAAAAATCACATTTGTTACCACCACTGATCTCATGAGAGAGTCTTAATATTGAGAAAAAACAAGCTCATAGTGGTAGACACAAGTTTTCTAAAATTATAATTCTAATTCAACATCTTACATGTTATCTTTCACAACAAATACTGTCAGTTGTTTTCCTTGCAATGACGGACTCATTTAATTCATGTTAAAGACAATATCTGCTTTCTGGTATTACAAATATCCAGGTTCATTTTGTAAATTTCCTATCTAAGAACTGGAATCAACTAATCTCCAAGGACCCTTCACTTCCTTTTCGTGGGAGATGATATTTAGAGATATAATCTGGACAATCAATGGGCTTATTGCTACAGGGTTCAATCAGTGTTTCTAGGTATCCTCAGTTACCATGCATTTTTTAAAAGATTTAGACATCAGAAGTTTGATACTAATATTTCCAAGTTCAGCACTATAAGGTTTTCACTTATTTCATCAATCTTCCAAAACAAAACTGGTTTTCATTTATATCAACATAATTACTCATTTGTTACTGCCATACTACTCAAACAACAGACTTAGAAAACAATACCAGCACCTCACCAACAATATGATTACAGCAACAATTGAATATTTTTGCCATTCTTTTCATTTGTAGGGTATATCTCACTAGGCACTCACAGTGCAAATTATTGTATTTTAAAGCATCTTGAAATAGTTTATCTCTGCGTAGTTAAGTCACACACCGCATTCAGAATTAGGTTCATTTGTTTCAAGTTCCTTTCAAAGTTAGGGCTTGCTTTTTTAAATTTTAATAGTTATATGAAATATTTACATGGTTCCAAAATAAATTTATAAAAGGAAGAACATTTAGAGAAGTCTAGCATCTACTATCTCTGCTCCTCCACTCTAGTCCTTCTCTCCTCTTATAGGTCATCATATTTTATGATTTATCTTTTCACTATTTCTGTTTTAATGTAAGTATATATAAAATATAAGCAAATATATGTGTCTATCTTCTGCTTTTAAGCTATTTTAACATACATTACACATTTTTTCCACTTTGATTTTTCATTTAAAAATATAAACTGATGATTATTCTACAGCGGTATATAGAAATATTCCCTATTTCTTAATTATATCTTTTGATTAACAGAAACCCCTGGTGTTAATAACATCTAATTTATCAATATTTTCTTTTTTACTTAGTACCCTTTCTATCTTTGTAAGAAACATGCAGCCTACTTTAAAGTCATGAATATATGATCTTATATTATCTTATAGAACATTACTGTCCAGTACAGAACTTTCTTATATATTGAAAATTTTCTATATCTGCATACATAGGACATAGCGAGCACTTAAAATGTGGCTAGTTGAAATTGTACAATTTTTAAAAAATATTTTATTGATTTTTTACAGAGAGGAAGGGAGAGAGATAGAGAGTTGGAAACACCGTTGAGAAAGAAACATCGATCAGCTGCCTCCTGCACATCTCCTACTGGGGTTGTTTCCACAACCAAGGTACATGCCCTTGACTGGAATCGAACCTGGGACCTTTCAGTCCGCAGGACGACGCTCTATCCACTGAGCCAAACTAGTCAGGGCTGTACTAAATTATTAATGTTACTATTTTAATTAATTTAAGCTTAAATTGTAATAGCCATATCTGATTATTGGTTGCCAAAGTTCCCCCAGATTTCTTGTTCCAGATTCTCAAATTCATCTGATATTTTAATTAAGTATGGCATAATGTAGGAGCTGAGATTCATTTTTTTCCATGTGGAAATCCAGTTTGATTTTCTACATACACAGCATCATTTAATAAAAAGACCATCTTTTGCTAACTGCTTTGTCCTGTTAACTTTGTCATAATCCAAGTGACTGTTTCTCAACTCTGAATTCTGCTGCAGTGGTTTATTTACTATTCTTTGTTTTCTTACAGTTCCTCATGTTATTGTCAGTGACAACTATTATTTTCTTTTTTAATCTTTATTGTTGATGGTATTACAGATGTCCCCCTTTCTCACCCCACCTTCACCCCATTGCCTTCCTACACCCAGTTTCTGCCATACCCCAGGCCTTCACCACCCTTCTGTCTTTGTCCATAGATAAGGTCTTTGGTTAATCTCTTCCTGCCCTTCCTTCCCACTTTCCTCTGAGGTTCGGCAGCCTGTGCAGCGGCAGTGGAGGCAAGGAGGACTGGAGAGGTTGGGTGTGCTAGTGCGTTTCACTTTCCCATTGTGAAAATGGAATGCAACTGGCCCCCTTCCTCATCCTCTTTCTCCTCCACCCTCTGCCTCCTTCCCTCCCACCCTCCTTCCACACCCATAACCCCTCCCCTCTTGATTTGGGAGATAGGGAGGAGGGAGATCTGATAACTTGGGTTACTGTGTAGGTGACCTCTTTCATCTATTCAAAACAAAGCTGAGCTGCCTGCTGCTGCCACTACGGCCACCACCATCGCCCCTTGGTTGGCCCAGGGCTCCTGGGGCATACTAACTGTGCACCAAACAGGCTCCCATGCACGTCCGTGCCTGCAGGACTGCTCCAATGCTAAGTTTTTGTTTACCAGAGCAGCTGAGCAGGGGTTGGGTAGAGGGAGACGCCGGACAGCAGGAGCTATGACCTCAGGCACCAGAGGGTTGCTTCTGAGGCCAGAAGCTGGGCCACAGGGAGGATGCAAGGATGGTTGACAAGTGTGGAGCATGGCAGGGAGGCCCTGAGGAGGCATGTTGCCCAGAGGCCCGGAGCGCCCAGGGGGCAGGGCCACCACCATTTTTTGTTGGGTTAATTTGCATACTCACTCCTGATTGGGTGTGTGGTGTCATGAAGTGATGGTCAATTTACATATTTCTTTTTTTATTAGATAAGATGATGCAGGCAACATAATGATGTTTCTCTTTACATTCCCTATTTTGTTTTGTTTTGTTTTTTTCTCTTGTTTTTGGCATAAGTTTTGCCCTAGATTTATTGATGTTATTAGTTTTTTCAATGAGCCATCTTTTGAGAATCAGAAAATAAAAGACATATTACCTCTAAACAAGCAGTAATAAGACTGACAACTAAGTGCTCAAGAAAAAAAAATGGACCCTCCAGTTCTCTTTTCCATCTGACTTGAACAGCACTCTCAGTGGTCATAAAAGGAGAAAAAATACTAGTAATACTGAAGCTGGCCTCTCAGTGCTTATAGTCTTCTCTATAGGATGTGGGCTAGTATAAAACAAGCTATAAAAAAGATGGAAGCCAGAAAACAACAAAATGACAACTTTAAAGGGCTTAAATAAAACATTTGCAAACCTAAAATTTTATACACAGAAAAAATATTCTTCAAAAAAGAAGGTAAATAAAAATATTTTCAAATGAATTCAAACTCAGTAAATGCATCTCAAATAGATCTGCAGTGAGGGAAATAGCAAGAGATTCTTTAGGTATATGAAAAATATTTTCAGGTAGAAGCATAGAAATCAGGAAGGCAATGTGGGAGGGAGGCTGGGAGGGAAGGAGGAAGAGAAAGAAAGAAAGAAAGAGGGGAGAAAGAAGGGTAGAAAGGAAATAATAAAGGAAGCAGAAGAGGTAATATATTTAATGAATAAAACAACAGCAATAATGCATAGAATTTAAAATATAAAAAGAACTGAAATATATGAGAACAATAACAAAAATATGGAGAGAAGTAAATAGAATTAAGAGATTTTAAGGCCATTGTGCCCTAGCCAGTTTGGCTTAGTGGATGGAGCATCGACCTGCCAACTAAAAGATCCCAGGTTCAATTCCTACCAAGGGCATGTGCTTGGGTTGTGGGCTCGATCCGTCCCCCAGGAGGGGACATGCAGGAGGCAGCAAGTCAATGATACTCTCTCATTATTATGTTTCTATCTCTCTATCTCCCTTCCTCTCTGAAATCAATTTTAAAAAATACATTTTTTTAAAAAGGCCATTGTATTGTCCTGGAAGTGGTAAAGTAAAAATTTATGGTAGACTTTAATATAACATGTTAGAATGCAAATTTTATCTTCTAGGGTAATCCATTTAAAATGTTAAAAGAGGAGGACAGCAAGATGGCGGCATAAGGTAAACACTGTAAATGCAGCCGTGAACAACTATTTCAGAAAAACCATGAAAAGAACACACGGACACCACTCGCACCCACCGGAAGGCTGGCTGAGTGAAAATTCTACAACTAGAAAAGAGTCTGAGACTCAGAGGAGCATCGGAAGCAAAGTACAGAGGTACGGAGGCACGTGCATGGGGCTCGGGGAGAGGGCTGGCGCCTGAGGACGCGCTCCTTTTCCAAAACGGAGAGAGCCACAAGTTTCCAGCGGCTCTGAACTCCAGTTCCAGGCGAGTTTCTGAGGACCCAGACACCCAGAGAAGGGGGACTGACTGGCACCGGGAGGAAATCCAAAACGGGTTTCTCTCAGCGTTGCTTCCAGCAATTACCGTGGGACACAGAGACCTGGTGTCTCTCAGCGCAGGGCTGAAAAGCGCCATAGCTATTTGCTCCGCCCTGCCCTGCAAACTCCCCGAGGCCCCACCCCTCCCAAGCTGCGTCAGAGGATTTTGCATATAAAAGACTTAGCCTAAGGCAAAGGCTTAATCAACACCTCCTTAAAGATACAGGAGCCAGCCTCACCCAGTGACCAGAGTGGGACTAACCTAAACAAAACAGATCCACAAGGAACACACTCGGGGCAGATGCAGTGAGCACAAAAGCCCCACTGAAACAACTCTTGCACCATAAGGGTGTCTCCAGCACAGAAGTTCTCCCACTGTAGACACAGCTGACTCTCATAACCAAGTGGCTTAGAGGTTAAGTCCTCTCAGTGATCGCCTAACTCAGAAAGGGAAGCAGCCAAAATGCAGAGACAAAGAAACAGGTCACAAATGACAGAAATGGAGCAAAGAAAACGACAGGATATAGAGTTCAAAACCACGGTTATTAGGTTTTTCAAGAAATTTCTAGAGACTGCCGATAAATTTAGTGAGATCCTCAATGAATCTAATGAGACCCTCAAGGATATGATAAAGGACCAACTAGAAATTAAGCATACACTGACTGAAATAAAGAATATTATACAGAGATCCAACAGCAGACGAGAGGATCGCAAGAACCAAGTCAAAGATATGAAATATGAAGAAGCAAAACCCACCCAATGGGACAAGCAAAAAGAAAAAAGAAAAGAAGAAAAAAGAAAAAGGATCAAAAAGTATGAAGATAGTGTAAGGAGTCTCTGGGACAACTTCAAGCGCACCAACATCAGAATTATAGGGGTGCCAGAAGAAGAGAAAGAGCATGATATTGAAAACCTATTTGAAGAAATAATGACAGAAAACTTCCCTCACCTGGTGAAAGAAATAGACTTCCAAGTCCAGGAAGTGCAGAGAACTCCAAACAAAAGGAACCGAAGGAGGACCACACCAAGATATATCATAATTAAAATGCCAAGAGCAAAAGACAAGGAGAGAATCTTAAAAGCTGCAAGAGAAAAGCAGTTCATTACCTACAAGGGGGCACCCATACGACTATCAGCTGATTTCTCAACAGAAACTTTGCAGGCCAGAAGGGAGTGGCAAAAAATATTCAAAGTGATGAATAGCAATAACCTACAGCCAAAATTACTTTACCCAGCAAAGCTATCATTCAGAATTGAAGGTCGGATAAAGAGCTTCACAGACAAGAAAAAGCTAAAAGAGTTCATCACCACCCAACCAGTATTATATGAAATGCTGAAAGGTATCCTTCGAGTATGAGGAAGAAGAAAAAGGAAAGTAAAAATTATGAACAACAAATATATATCAATGAGTAAATCTAAGAATCAAGTGAATAAAAAATCTGATGAACAGAATAAACTGGTGAATAGAATAGAATCGGGGGCATAGAATGGAGTGGACGGACAATTTGGGGGGGTTAAGGGTGTTGGGGGTGCGTGAAGAGACTGGACAATAATTGTACACCTATGGATGAGGACAGTGGGGAGGCAAGGACCGAAGTTGGGGTGGGAAATGGGAGGAGGGGAGCTATGGGGGAAAAAAGAGGAACAACTGTAACAATCTGAACAATAAAGATAAATAAAAAATAATAATAAAAAAATGTTAAAAGAATGTGCAATTGCCCTGGCTCTGTGGCTCAGTTGGTTAGAACATTGTTGAAATACAAAAAAAAAGGTTGTGGGTTCAATTCCCAGGCAGCGCACATACCTAGGTTGTGGGTTCAATCCCAGTTGGGGTCTGAGACAACTGATCAATGTTTCTCTCTCACACTGATGTTTCTATGTTTTTTTCTCTCTCTTTCTTTCTCTCTAAAATCAGTTTTTAAAAGCCATATCCTTGGGTGAGGATTGAAAAACAAAAAAGATTGTGTAACCAATACATTAATAACAAAGAGACAGTAGGATAAAAATATACTTAGTTAATCTAAAAGAAGACAAAGGGAAAAGGCAAATAAATTAGAACATATTGAATTTTAAAAGAAGATGACAGATTTAAATCCAACTATATCACTAGTTACATTAAATGTAAACAAACTAACCCCTCCAATTAACAAACATGGTTAGGTATTAAACAACCATATCTCATTTATTTGACACACCTTTATTAAAAGGCTTAAACTAAAAGAATGGCAAGAGATGCCATGCAAACATTGATCAAAAAGAAACTGGAAGCTAACTAAAATATCACTTATAGTAGGCCTTAAGTTAAGAAAACTATTGGATATAAATAGGACATTACCTAATGATAAAAGGGTTAATTCACCAGGACAAAACAATTGTAAATTTCAGTGCATTAATACCATCCTTAATTAAATACAGCAAAAATGGCTGAGCTCCAAAGAGAAATTGAGAAATTTATAACTATAATGGGAAATTTTAGAAAAAGAACAAAGAGACAAAAGAAAATCAATAAGGATATAGAAGATTTAAATATTAAGACTAATAAACAAGTGTGTAGGTATGAAATCACCCAACAACTGCAGACCACGAACACTTTTGAAATGCTTAATGGTACATTGACCAAAATTAAACATAATCTGGGCCATATAGAAAGTGTCAATCATTCCATCACAAATTTTTATATGTAATATTTTCTTTATCAAGCATTCAATACATTTTCTAATTTCCTTTGTAATATCTTATTTGACCCATAGGCTATTCAGAAATATGTTTTTTTTAAATATCCAAACACATAGAACTATTCCAAAAATAGAGGTAATCTATAATAGTTTGATCACAGATAGCTAATTATGTCTTACTGTCTTCAAATCATATCTAGTGTGATTTTAATTCTTTGGTATTTGTTGAAATATCACTCTATTTGTTGAAATTTTCTTTACAGCCCATTGTAGTCCTTTTTAAAAAAACTTTTTGTTTGTTGAATTATACGTATAGGAAAGTGCACACACTGTAAATCACAGATGGATAAATGTTCACACATTAAACATACCTACTGGTATGTAACTAGCACACAGATCAAGACACAGAACATTGTCAGAACACCAGAAGTTCCAGTCACATTCCCCAAGTGTGACCACTATTGTAGATTCTAATAGTCTTGATTAGTTTGGCTGTTTTTACACTTTACATATATGGAATTATACAGTATATATATTTTTGTTTTGCCATAATTTTTCTCAATGTGATTATTGGTGAAATTCATCCATATTGTTGTGGTTAGCTGCATATCATTCATTCTCATTGTGTAATATTTCAGGCTGTGAATGGTCAATTTTGTAATGTGCATGTTCATGAAAAGGCAGTATTCTGAAATTCTGTAGTAGTGGTCTGTATATGTCTGTTAAGTTGTTTGCTAATTGTTCTTCAAATATTATCTACTAGAGGCCTGGTGCACAAAAATTTGTGCACTCGGGGGTGGGGGGAGGAGGAGGTCCCTCTGCACAGCTTGTGCCCTCCAGCAATCTGGGATCCCTCAGGAGATGTCCACCGGCTGGCTTAGATCCGCTCCCCAGGCAATCAGGCCTAAGCTGGCAGCCAGACATTCCTTTGGCAGCCCGGTGGCCCTTGAGGGATGTCCACTTACCAGCAGGGAGCAGACCTAAGCTGCAGTAGGACATCCTTAGCTCTACTGAGGAGGCAAGAGAGGCTTCTGCCACCACTGCTGTGCTGGCAGCTGGCAGCCTGGCTTGTGGTTGAGCAGAGCTCCCCCTGTGGGAGCGCACTGACTACCAGAGGGCAGCTCCTGCATTGAGCGTCTGTCCCCTGGTGGTCAGTGTGTGTCATAGTGACCAGTCATTCCCAGTGGTTCGGCTGTTAGGGTCAATTTGCATGTTACCCTTTTATTAAATAGTATAGAGGCCTGGTGCATGGGTGGGGGCCGGCTGGTTTGCTCTGAAGGGTGTCCCAGATCAGGGTGGGATTCCCTTTGGGGTGCCTGGCCAGCCTGGGTGAGTGGCTGATGGCTGTTTGGAGGCTGGCCACAGCCCCTTCAAGGTGAGTGTTCCCACCTGGGGTGCCTGGCCAGCCTGGATGAGGGGCTGAGGGCTGTTTTCAGGCTGGCCACAGCCCCTTCAGGGAGAGGGTCTCTAGAAGAATGTTAATGGATGATTTGGGAAGCAAGGAGGTAGCATGGAGAATGAATATTTCAAGCAGAGCAAAAACCATAAAGGCCTAGAAAAATGAGAATATGTAAGAGAAGCTGAAAATAGTTTGATTTAGCCAGAGTATACTGTGCATGTGTAAGCATGGAAGAAGTTCAATCTGGAAAGGTAAATAAAAATCAGATTAAGAAAATACTTTAGTTCCCAGTCAAGATGGCAGTGTAGGTAAGCGCTGAACTTGAAACCTCCCACAATCACCATAAAAATTACAATTAAACTACAGAACAACCATCATTCAGAACCACCTGAAACTTAGCTGAAGAGAAATCCTGTAACAAAATATAAAGAAGAAGCCACATCGAGACTGGTAGGTGGGGGGAGATGTGAGCCAGCTGTTTCCACACCAACATGTGGAGCTTAAAAATCCAGAGGGATAGCTCAGCTGCAGAAGTACTCCTGAGAAACCAGGGATCCCAGCTTCACACTAGGCTCCCTAGCCCAGAGTTCCAATGCTAGGAACAGAAGTTCCCATAACTTCAGGCTGTAAAAACTAGCAGAAATTGTGGGTAAGTGACACAGAAGGCTGCTGGAGTCCCAGGAGTTCCTTTGAAAGAGCTTACTTGGATTCACTCTGAGTCCCAGCACTGAGACTGCTACTCAAAAAGTACCAAAGCCCTAGCTGGTTTGGCTTAGTGGATAGGGCATGGTCCTGTGGACTGAAGTGTTCTGGGTTTGATTCCAGTCAAGGGTACATGCCCAGGTTGTGGCTTGATCCCCAGTGGCGGGGGTGTACAGGAGGCAGCCCATCAATTCTTCTCATCATTGATGTTTCTATCTCTCTCTCCCTCTCCCTTCTTCTCTGAAATCAATAAAGATAAAAATTTTTTAAAGGTACCAGGGACATATATGGAGGAATTAAATTGTTTGGTATGAGAGCTGGAGGGGAAGCTTTCTCTCAGAGAGAAGTGCTGGCAGAGGCCCTTGTTCCTTTGCTGAGCCCTCCCCATCAGAGCTGGCAGGTGTGTGCCACATCTAGGTCTCCTTCTACCTGGCTAATACTGTTTTCTCCACCCATATTATGGGCCACCCAAGCCCTTTCCAGTGTATTTTCTACACAAGTAGCGTGTCTTGGCTCATGTTGCCAACTTTGCTAAAATCTCCCAAATAAGTAATATCTGGCCTCTGTGTACCTTGTTCCTCTTGCTAAGTGATTCCAGGCGGAGCACTAGTGGCAGCCAGTCAGGGTTCACAGCTTGCCCTCTCCTGAGCACCTCCAAGATCAGTGCAAGTAGCAACCATCTGCATGTTGCTTTGTAGCTCATGCCAGGTTGCCCAGGGCACAGCACAGTATGCTCTGGCCAAATCAAACTATTTTCGGCTTCTCTTACATGTTCTCATTTTTCTAGGCCTTTATGGTTTTTGCTCTGCTTGAAATATTCATTCTCCATGCTACCTCCTTGCTTTCCAAATCATCCATTAACATTCTTCTAGAGAGACATCTTCCATGGGAAGAGTTCCCTGCCTGCCCCCACCCTCCAACAAACACCACACTGAGTTAGTTGCTTCCCCTCTGTGACTCCTAGGTAGCATGCATTTGTTTCAATTGTAGCTCAAAACTGATTGTATTCTAATTGACAGTTTACTGTTTATTGTTGGATATCTTTTGTTATCCCATATAATGAATATTTATCCAAGGAAATCCAAAATACTAAACCATAAAAGACATACACAATCCATATGTTTATTGCAGCATTATTTACAATAGCCAAGGTATGGAAACAATCTAAGTGTCCATCAATAGACGAGTGAATAAAGAAGTGGTGCATATATACAATGGAATATGAATCAGCCATAAAAAAAGAATGAAATCTTGCCATCTACAACAACATCTATTAGACTTAGAGTGTATTATCCTGGGGAAAAAAGTCAGACAGAGAAATAAAAATGCCAGATGATTTCATTTATAAGTGGCATTAAAATAAAATAAAATAAAATAAAATAAAATAAAATAGCAGAACAGAAACAGACTCATAGATACAGAGAACCTTTTGACAGTTGCCAGATGGGAAGGGGGTGGGAGGACGGGTGAAAAGGTGAAGGGACTTAGAAGTACAAATTGGTAGTTGCAAAAATAGGCACGGGGATGTAAAGTACAGGACAAAGGCATACAGTCGATAATATTGTAATAACTATGTATGGTTACAGATGGTACTAGACTTATCAGGGTGATAACTTCATAAGTCATATAAATGTCTAATCAGGGTTGTACACCTGAAACTAATATAATATTATACACCAACTGTAATTTAAAAGTAAAAATATAAAAACAAAGAATTTACAACAGCATCAGCCCCTTGTGCGACTGCACAGATCTCACACTGCTTATGGAAGAAGGTCGACCCTAAGAAAAAAAGATCCTTCAATGCAATGCTTAGAATTTTAGATTTTATCATAAGAAGACAGGGAGCCAGTAAGAATGCAAAAAGATCTAAAAATACATTTCCCATTAAAGAGTACCACATGATTTTACAGAACTTTTAGGAAAAGAAGAAATTATCTGTAATTCTGATATCCAAGTACAGTCACAATTATATGTTTCTATAGTTTTTTTAAAAAAAACTAGTTCTTTACGTATTTTTAATAATTGCAATTATATATAAGTATATGGTATCTAATCTAATAAAAGAGTAATATGCAAATTAACCACCACTCCAAGACAAAGATGGTGGCGGCTGGGACAAGACTCTTGAGTCATCGCCATAGTGACGATGCAGGCTTCTGCCTAGCCCACTGGAAGAGGGTCTCTGGGCCTACTTGGTTGCTGCTGCCACTGAGGTGTGGGGCCCCAGTGGCTGGGGTTTGAAGAGCAGAGACCCGGCCTGCAGGGAACCCAGCACTCCAGCAGCTCTGAGCTCCAGAGCCGCAGAGAACCTGGGGCCACTGGGGCTATAACAGAGACACGAATCTGCAGGAAACCTGTGGAAAGGGAGATAAACTATCATAACTTTATCTCCCTTTCCACAAGATGAGAAAACTGACGCTGATTTATTTAGTGATATGGCCCACACCTTTCTACAAGCACAGCGTATGTTATGACCACTCCCAGGAAGGTCTGGTCAGAATACTGTCTCCAGGGAATAACACTACTGTGGCAAATCATCTAAGAAAGGAAACAAGCTTTTGTTGGGTTTATTCTGAAGGTCAGAGAACATGCCACCCCAACATATGCTGTGTTGTTA
>PVJC01025745.1:0-24493 GCA_004026665.1 Murina feae | reverse complement strand
GGTGGCGGGTGGTGTGGGGTTGGACGGGCGGGATCAGCAGGTGGCAGGTGATGTGTGTGGGGTGGGTGGGGCGAGATGTGTGGGTGGCAGGTTGTGCGGGTACAGGCTGGGCTGAGGGACCCCCGAGTGCACAAATTTTTGTGCACCGGGCCCCTAATAATGTCAACTCTTTGACATTGATATATATATCTGATGGATATATCCATCAGATATATATATCAATGTCAAAGAGTTGACAGCCTATGTTTTTTTCTAGGAGTTTTATGGTTTCAGGTCTTACATTTAAGTCTTTAACTATTTGTGTGCCATAAGCTTCTATGGACACAAGTGGTGGACCTTTTTCAATTAAATTCAAAATATTGTAGCAATTAACTGGTTAATCCCTTTGGTGTCTACTCTTGTATATGTTGAAAAAGGTGATCTAGCTTCATTTCTTTGGATATATTTTTCTAGTTTATCCAAAACCAAGTGTTGCATGGACTGTCTTTACTGTATATTATTGCCTCCTTTCTCATAGACTATTTGACCAAATAGTCTTATTTCTGGGCTCTCTATTCTGTTCCACTGACCTATGTGTCTGTTTTTATACAGTACTGTTCCATTTTGATTACTATTGCCTCATAATATAGTTTGGTATCGGGTAGTGTGATACCAACTTTGTTCTTCTTTCTCGAGATTATTGAGGCTACTCAGGGTTCTTTGTAGTTCTATGTGAATATTAGGATGATTTGTTCTAGTTCTGTGAAAAATACTATTGGTATTTTGATAGGAATTGCATTGAATCTGTAGATTGCATTGAGTAGTATAGACATGTTAATGATCTTAATTATTCCTATCCATTAGCATGGTATTTATGGTTCCATTTATTTTTATCTTCTTCAATGTCTTATAATTTTCTGAGTACAGGTTTTTTACATGTTTTGTTAAATTTATTCTTAGGCATTCTTTATGCGATTGTAAATGAGATTGTGTTCTTACTTTCTCTTTCTGAGAGTTTCTTTTTAGTATATAAAAATGCAACCAATTTCTGAATATAAATTTTGTTCTTTACTAACTTTAGTGAAATCATTTATTGATTCTAATAGTTTTAATAGTTCTAATAGTTTTAGTTCTAATAGTTTTTTTGGTAAACTCTTTAGGGTTCCCTATATTATATCATCTGCAACTAATGACTGTTTTACTTCTTCATTTCCAATTTGATGCCTTTTATTTTATTTTATTTTCTTGTCTAAATGCTGTGGCTTGGACTCCAGTACACTGATGGATAAAAGTGGTGAATGTAGACATCCTTGTCTTGTTTCTAATCCTAAAGAAAATGCTTTTAACTTTTCCTCATTGGCTATGATGTTACTGTGAGTTTGTCATATATGTTGTTTATCATGTTGAGGTATGTTTCCTCTATTCCCACTTTGCTGAGAGTTTAAATAGTGCTAGATTCTGTCAAATGCTTTTTCTGCATATACTGATATAATCATATGATTTTTAACCTTTATTTTATTAATGTGGTTCATCACATTAATTGATTTGCAGATACTACATCTTAGTGATATAGTCCACTAGATCACGGTGTGTGATTTTCTTAATGCATTACTAAATTTGATTTGCTAATATGTCATTGAGGATTTTTGCATCTATGTTAATCAAGGATATTGGCATATAATTTTCTTATTTTTTTGACATACCATTGTCTGGTTTTAAAGTCAGAGTTATGCTGGCTTCATAAAAGGAGTCTTTCCACCTCTTGATTTTTTTGGAATAGTATGAGAAGGTCACAGTTATTTATTGAGTGTTTGATGAAATTCACCCATGAAGTCATCAGGTCCAGAATTTTGTTTGTTGAGAATTTTCTAATTACTGATTTGATTTCAATAGTAATCATCAGTCTGATCACACTTCTTGATTCAGCCTTGGAAGATTGTATGTTTCTAGGAATTTATCCATTTTTTCTCTAGATTATCCAATATGTTGGAATATAATTGATTGCGGTATTTTCTTATAACTCTTTGTATTTCTGTGGTGTCCATTGTCACTTCTTTTTCATTTCTGATTGTACTTATTGGGGTCCTCTCTTTTTTTCTTTATGAGACTGGTTAAAGGCTTATAAATTTTTTTTTAATCTTTTCAAAGAACCAGCTCTTTCTTTCATTGTTTTACAGAACCTATTTCATTTATTTCCACTTTCATCTTTATTATTTCTTTCCTTCTGCTCACTTTGGCCTTTGTTTGTAGTACTTTCTCTAGTTCCTTTGAATTAGAACTATATGAGATTTTTCTTGTTTCTTGAGATGGACCTGCATTCCTATGAATTTCCCTCTTAGAACTACTTTTGCTGAGTCCCATAGATTTGGGGTCATTGTGTTTTCATTTTCATTTGTCTCAAAGTGTCATTTTATTTCTTCTTTGATCTCATTTTAACCCATTAATTTCTTAGGATAGCATGTCATTTAGCCTTTGTGTGTTTTTTAAAATTTTATTCTTGTAATTGATTTACAGTTTCATAACATTGTGTTCAAAGAAGATGGTTGATATAATTAAAAGCTTCTTATATTTATTGAGACTTAGCTTGTGGCTTAACATGTGGTTTACCAAGTATTCCATGGGCACTTGAAAACAATGCTACTTTGCAGTAAAACACTCTAAAAATATGAAGTAAATCCATCTGGTCTGAGATGCCACGTAAACCACCATTTTCTTGTTAATATTCTGTCTGGATGATCTATCCATTGATGACAATGGGGTGTTAAAATTCACTACTATAATTGTATTACTGTTGATCTCTCTCTTTATGTCTATCCATTTGCCTTATATATTCGGTTGTTCCTATCTTGGGTGTATAAATGTTTACAAGGGTTACATCCTCTTCTTGGATTGATTCCTCTTTGTCTCTGATGTAGCCTATTTTTTAAAGTCCATTTTGTCTTTTATAAGTACTAGGGCCCAGTGCACAATGCACCTTGAAAGGAACTATGGGCCAGGAGGCTGTGTGGGTACAGCTGCGGGTCTCGGCCCATCCTCCACACCTCCACCTGGCACCTACCACCACAGCCCCCGTCCCCTGTCTGCTGGCAGCCCTGCTCCCGCTGCTGCAGCTTCCACACACTGATGGTGCTTGCACCGCTCACACCCACAGACAGTGTGGAGGGACTGAGGCCAGCACTGGCAGCAGGTGCAAGCACTGGGCAGGACCGTGGTGCACGAGAGTAAAGAATTTTCAGTAACCACCAGAGGCTCACCCCAATGACAGCGACCAGTGCCCCACCTTGGTCTGGCACCCCCACTCCTCACCTGCTCCACCATCGTACTGTGGCCAATGCCTACCATGTTCCGTATGCATCCCCTGGTGGTTAGCGCACATCATAGCAACCGGTTGTTCAGTTGTCCCGCTGTTTGGTCTATTTGCATATTAGGGATATATATATATATATACACACATACACACACACTCACACACACACACTAGAGGCCCAATGCATGAATTTTTGCACAGGTGGGGTCCAGCTGGATCACCCCAATTGGGGCCAATTGGGCCGGGCTGGCCGTGGAGGGGTATGGGAGTGGCTGGCCGCGGGGGGAGAGGCTGTGGGAAATTGGCCATATGGCCCCACCCCCTGGTCTAACTCCATGTTGAAGGGACAATTTGCATATTAGCCTTTTATTATATAGGATTGCAATCTCAACTTTTTTTTTATTTCCATTGCATAAAACATTTTTCCATATCTTCATTTTTAATCTGTGTGTGTCTTTATATCTGAAGTAAGTCTCTTGTAGATTGCATATGTATGGAATTTATTTTCTTATCCATTCAGCCTCCATGTGTATTTTGGAGCATTTAAATAATTTACATTTAAAGTACTTATTGATAGGTATGTAGTTATTGCCATTTAATTATTCATATATATGTTACATTTTCTTACCTTCTTGTTCCTAAAGAATTCCCTTTAATATTTATTGTGCTAATGGTTTAGTGCTGATGAACTTCTTCAGCTTTTTCTTATCTGGGAAGCTTTTATCTCTGCTTTGATTCTAAATGATAGCCTTACCGAGTAAAGTAGTTTGGGGTATAGGTCTTTGCTTTTTATCACTTTTAATATTTCATGCCAAGATGTGAGGATTGGTCACAACCACAACCTATATAATCTCACTCATATATGGAATCTAATGAACAAAATAAACTGAAGAATAAAATAGATCATGAGACTTGGAAGCATGCAACAGACTGATGAGTCTCAGAGGGAAGGTGGAGGTGGGGGAGAGGGTGGAGACAGATTAACTGGGAACCTATATACATATACAATGAGTGGCCAGATTATTATGACCACCTGACGTTTGCAGGCAAATTAGCTATAATTTTGCACCGACGTTGCTAGAGGACCAGACCATTATAAATTGGAAAGCAGGTTGTTTACCATGACAGAATTGATTTTTTTTCTGAAGATATGGGTAAACAATGCAATTTAACAACCTTTGAATGTGGGATATATTTGAAAGTGAGTGGCCAGATTATATGACCACCCCATCAGTACTTTGTTGGGCCACCTTTTGCCTTCAATACTATGGCGATTCTTCTTGGCGTTGACTCCACAAGATGTTGAAAGGTGATATGAGGAATCTGACACCATGCCTGATGACTAGCACTGTCCAGTTCTGTGAGATTTGATGGTTGTGGAACCAACTGCCTGATGACTTTTTTAACTTCGTCCCACAAATGCTCAATTGGATTGAGATCTGGTGATTGTGGAGGTCATCTGAGTAAGGTAAAGTCTCCCTCATGTTCTTGAAAGCACTCCTGCACGATACGAGCACTGTGGCATGACGCATTGTCTTGTTGGAAGAAGCCATCTCCATTGGGATACGCCATCAACATGATAGGAAGAACTTGATCAGCAATGATACTTAGGTATGTTGTGCTATTCAGACGTTGTTCCACATGAATTAAAGGGCCCAAATCATGCCAGGAAAACATGTCCCAAACCATAACACTGCCCCCACCAGCTTGAAGGGCTGTACTCATGCATGTGGGGTGCATGCTTTCATGCGGTTTCCACCAAATTCTCACTCTTCCATCTGCATGATGCAACTGGAAACATGATTAATCGGACCACATGACTTTTTTCTAATTCTCAACTGTCCAATTCTTGTGTTCCTGTGTGAATTGGAGATGTTTTATATTGGTAACTGCAGACAGCAAAGGTGTTCGAACAGGCCTTCGGCTTCCATATCCCATACGATAAAGTGTACAGCTAATTTGCCTACAAACCTCAAGTGGCCATAATAATCTGGTCACTCAGTGTATGCATAGCCCATGGACACTGCCAATAGTGTGGTGAATACCCGGGCGGGGGGTGCAGGGTGAAGGGGGGTCAATGGGAAACAAAAGTGGGGGAGGACATCTGTAATACTTTCAACAATAAAGATAAATTCAAAAAACAAAAAGTACAGAGCACAGGGAAGCTAGTAGCGGGCTTACTTGGGCCTGTGGACTCGAGAGCTTGAAGGAAATTTGCAGCAAAGGGAGGCTGGTTGCTTGCCTCTCAGTAAGCCTGGCTGGGCTTGAAAGCTGGGTGGCCAGGGCCTTGGGGCTCGTCAGGGGGGACAAGCTGTGTTCCCCAGGTTAGCGCTGGTCCAGATTTCTTGCTCGCCTGAGCCCACAGGCAGTGTTGGCGGAGGGCTCCGCACAGGAAAATGGTGCCTGCCTGGCGGCTGTGGGGGAGGAGGACACAACACAGTTCAGTTTCTCCAGCATGTCTCCCCCGCTCTGGGGTAGCCCACAGTGAGTCCTCTGAGTGCATGTGTCTCTGCGTGTGGGCCCTTAAAGAGGAGGGCCTTGCACCCCAGAGGCCTCACTCACCCACAGGCCCTGCTGATTTCACAGTCAGATGTGATGGGGACTACCCTTCCTGGCTCTGATGCTGTGGGACCAGGTGTGCGGGTGGGACCACTGGCTCCTCAGTTGGGACCTCTGCCACCAGATAGCCTTCCTGATTCTCCACTGCCCCATGTGGGCATTGGGCCAGCCTGTTTTGTGTCTCTACCCCTCCTGCCAAGCTCCTGTGACTGCTTTATGTCCTCAGTTATATTCGTTCTGTTCAGCTCGTCTTCAGGTGGCCGGTCTATAATTTAGTTGTAATTTTGAGGTGGTTGTGGGAGGAAGGTTGACTTACTCCACCATCTTGATCAATATATATATATATATATATATATATATATATATATATATATATATATTACTATTGAATGTTTTGTCTAAATTTCTGTGGGTTGTTTTAAGGACATTTAAGTTCTTAATACTATCTGGAATGGTTTATGTATAGTGTGAGATAAGGATCCAATTGAACGTTGTTCTGTATCAAAACCAAATGCCACAGCACCAGATTTTGGATCATGTATCGTTTCTTCACATATTACAGCCCCAGCTGTTTCCATACATGTGGGGCTTGCTCCTGGATTCACTCTTCTCACAGTAGTTTATTTATGTATCCCTATGACATATAACACTAGCTTGGTGATTATAACTTCATAATAAGTGTTGGTGTTTGGCAGAGTGAGGTCCCCATCTGGTTCTTCTTTTAAGCTGTTGTTATAAATCTGTTCTATTTCATATAAATTTTAGAACTAGATTGTCAAATTTCCCCCCACCAAAGAAATTGGGGGATGGATTAAAATAAAATTGCTTTGAATCTAAAAATGCTTTGGGAGGGGGGGAATTATTGTCTACCTAATATGTTTTCCCATTAATTTAGACCTTTCAATAGAGTTTTATAAATTTCTATAAACCATACACTTAAACTATATTATTCCTAGGAAACATATTTCCCTTTTAATTCTATAGTTATTAGTTTCTTTCTTCTTGAAATGAATGACATTTTCAGAACCATTTTGAACAGTAGTGATGGAAGAAAGTGTCAGCGTCTTGTGTTTTTTTTTAAACACACCTAAAATTTTTCCATCGTATATGATCTTATAGTTTTGTTTCCAAGCTATTTTTAAGTTGAAGATATTTATATGTTGATCCAGAGATAGGTAGATAGATATTGATGATAGGCAGATAGATTCTGATCATTGTATATTTATTCATAGTTGTTGAAATTTATAAGACTTTTGTTTATTCTTAACCCAGTAGTTTCCCCTTTAATTAATATCCTGAAGTCAGATCATCCCTGTATTCTAGAGCAAAGATCCTTTTGATAATGAAATTTTTATGTTTTTATTTATTCAACACTGTTTTATTTAGAATTACTGCATAAATATTAAGAGAAATAGGTTTGTTAATTTCTTTCTTATTTTATCTTAATCACATCTGAAATCAAGGATATGCTTGAGTTATAGAATGGTTGTACAGTTTTATCTCTCTCACACATTTTTTTCTTCCTAGAAAAACCACAGTTAGGGAAGAACTATATTTTCTTTGAAATTTTGGAGGAACTCACCTATAAAATCATTTGGGCTTAGGGCATATTATAGATTTGGGTAGGTCTTTTATGTATCATTACAATTTTAATTTTCTATTTTTCTAATACACTAGAGTGTTTATTTTATCCTCCTTTCAATTGTATTGATACTGAGTGGTTCACATTTTCATTTAAACTTGGTAGTTATTCCCTCTTCTCATTCTATGTTTAGTTTTTCTTAAATTTTTTCCCCTTTATGAACATAATCAGTCTTGCCAAAGATTTGTTTATCTTTTAATTTTTTTAAGTACTAACTTTTACTTTCATTAATCTTCTTCATTTTTCCTTTCTGTTACATAGATGTTTGTTCTTATTTTTATGCATCTTTACTTCTATATATCTACCTATTTGTTCTAGTCTCTTTCTCAACTTCATTTTTACACAGTTCAATCCTATATAATAAAGAGGTAATATGCAAAATGACCGTCACACCCTTGCACAAGATGGCCACCCCTATGTGGTCACAAAATGGCCACCACAAGATGGCCAGCAGGGGAGGGCAGTTGGGGGCAACCAGGCCTGCAGGGGAGGTCAGTTGGGGGTGACTGGGCTGGCAGGGGAGTGCAGTTGGGGGCAAATGGGTCAGCAAGGGAAGCAGTTGGGAGCATCAGCCTGGCAGGGGAGCAGTTAGACATTGATCAGGATGGCAGAGGATGTGATCAGGCTGGCAGGCAGAAGCAGTTAGGGTCAATCAGGCAGGCAGGTAGGTGAGCAGTTGGGAGCCAGCAGTCCCAGATTGGAGAGGGTGCAGGCTGGACTGAGGGACACCCACCCCAGTGCACAAATTTTGTGCATTGGGCCTCTAGTTGTAGTATAATTGACATAGAAGAGACTGCACATTTACAGTGTACAATTTGATAAGACTTGACACATGTGTTTAGCCATGAGATAATCCTATCAGTGAAAACAGTGAACACATCCCACACACCCTCCCACCTGTTCCAGCACCTGGTGCACAGGTAATCACAGACCTGCCTTCTGTCACTGTGAATCCTTTACATTTCCTCTATTTTAGATAAATGGAATGACAATACTATATGTACCCTTTTTTTTCCTGGCTTGCTTTACTCAGCATAGTTATTTTAATTTTCATCTATATTGTATTGAAACAGATGTATCAATACTTAATTCCTTTATGTTTTTGAGTAGTATTCTTTTATACAGATATATAAGTTTCAACAAACTGACTATTGATCAATTGATGGACATTGCAGTTGTCTCTGGGTTTATATTATCATAAGTAAAACTGTAATGATGTTTCATGAACAAGTCTTTGTGTTGACATATGCTCTCTTTTCTCTTGGGTAAATATCCACAAGTGGAATGACTAGATCATGTGTTTGGTGTATGACTTATTTTTAGGAAACTCCCAGAATGTTTCTTAAAGTGACCGCACAATTTTACATTCTCACCAGCATTGATTAATGGTCTAGTTGTTCTATACCTTTGGAAACACTGAGGTTAGTCTCTATAATTTTAGTCATTCTAATGCTGTGTGTAGTGGCATCTCTATGGAGATATATGATCAACTTTCCTTGTTCTTATTGTCCACTTGTACATATTTTTATTAATTTTTGCTCATTTCTATGGGGCTGCAAGTTTTAAGAGTTCTTTATATATTTTGGATACAAGCCTTTATCAGATATGTTTTGCAAATATTTTCTCCCAGTATGTGGTTTACCTTTTCATTAACTTAAAAGTGCCTTTCAAAGAGCAAAGCAAATTTTTTAAAACTTTTATGAAGTCCAATTTACCAAACCTTTTATATGATCAGTCTTTTAATGTAGTATTAAGAATTTTTTGCCTACCCCAGCCCCACAAATTCTTTCCTATGATTTCTTCTAGAAGTTTTATAGTTACAGTTACATTTAGGTCTATGCTCCATATTGAGTTAATCTACTTTAATAAAAGCATAATATTGAAATTGACCATTTCTTCGGGATGCCTAAGCCACACCCACCAACCAATCAGAGCAACTGTATGCAAATTAGCCCAGCCAAGATGGCAGAGGCCGCAGCCTTGGGAGAAGCTGAGCACAGCAGTCCAGCAGGGCAGACAGAAGACCTCTGCCCCGGGATCCAGGCCGAAGCTGTGGGCAGGAGAAGTGAGCCCACACTGCGGTCCACGGGAGACAGAAGCTGTACCACTGGCAGGTTCCCGAATGGAGGGGTGGATGGTCCAGAGGTGGAGGTGCTCCTGCTTTGCAGCTGCAGTGCCAGGATTGCATGGGCAGCTGCCACCTGGCTGGGGCTGAGCCCTGAGCTGGGGTTAATGCCCCCTCCCCATGGAAGCTTTAATGAGGGAAGGAGAGCTGCTCCCTCTCTCACACACACACCGCCTCCTGGGCCCACTCTCTTGCTGGCTCCATTTTCTCTGCCACTGGGGCAGGGGTCTCCTGTGAGAGGCCCTGTGTCTCCCTTCAGAGCTGCGGTGAACCCGCAGGAGCCAGGAGATGGAGAGATGGGCAGGGGGCAGGTGGCAGGTGGAGGGAGCAGCAGCCCCAGAGAGTTTGGGGGGACATAATCAGGTGGGGGAGGGGTGGAACAGGAGGGAGGGAAGAACTTTATAAAAGAGTCAGTGGAGAGCAGAGTTAAAGAAAGAGAATGTATGAGTGAACTGTAGGGCCTATAATGAAAAGCAAGTATAGTTGTGTACTGGGGACAGATTTTAAAAGTAGAAGTCGAAAAGAAAAAAGATAAATGACAGTGGGTAATTAGGCAGGTAGATAGATAGGTATTAAAACAGTGAAAGTAAGTAGAGAAGAATGTATGGCAAAGGTAGGATGAGAGAAAAAGAGCGAGGGGAGAAAAGTTATAAAGGGGGAGCTGGTAGAGCTTAAAAGGAGAATGGGAAGAAGGAAGGAATGGGGGAGGGAGCAAAGCAGGTCAGAGGGAGGAAGTGAAGAAAAAAATTAAGGTGGAAGGAAGGAAAAGGGGAGGGTGGGCAGGGGTAAAGATAAAGGAAAGAAGGAATGTGGGAAGGGAAGGAGGGTAGTAGAAAAATGGGAAGAATGATGATGGAACAGAAGTAGGAAATAAGGAGGAAAGAAAAGTTTATAAATGATGAGTCAGTAGGAAAAGTGTTACATGAAGGAGAAAAATTGTGTGAGAGGAAGAAGCCAATAAGGAAGTCAAATACAATTGTGTGTGAAGGGGATAAGATTAAAAAAGAAAGTTAATAGGGGTGACCAGGCCGGCAGGGGAGGGCAGTTAGGGGGATCAGGCAGGCAGGCAGGCAGAATGGTTAGGGCAGGCAGGCAGGTTAGTGGTTAAGAACCAGATGTCCTGGATTGTGAGAGTCCCCAAGAACTCCATGTTGGAGAGGGTGCAGGTCGGGCTGAGGAACCGCTCCCCCTCACCCCCCTGTGCATGAATTTCGTGCACTGGGCCCCTAGACCTATATAATAAAAGCCTAGGTGCACCGTGCCCTTGTGCAATGTCATCACAAAATGGTCATCACTAGGTGACTGCCACAAGATGACCACACGCACAGCGGAGGTGGGGCCCATTGGCCGCTCCGCGCAATGAGGCCTGGGGGTCCCGCAGCTCTCCATAGAGAGGAGGAAGCTGGCCCCAGCAGAGGAGGCAGGTCACGGCAGGGGAGGGTAGGCATCCCCTCAGGGGTCCCAGATGGGAGTGAGTGCACACGGGGCTGAGGGACAGCCCCCCCACTCATGAATATCAATCTAGTTTTTCACAAAGTGTGAGATATAGACAGAAATTCATTATTTTGCATATGGACATCCAATTATCTCAGCCTTATTTAGATTATCCTTTCTCCACTAAATTGTCTTTGCTCTTTTTTAAAAAAAAATGTATTTTATTGATTTTTCACAGAGAGGAAGGGAGAGGGACAGAGAGTCAGAAACATCGATGAGAGAGAAACATTGATCAGCTGCCTCCTGCACACCCCCTACTGGGGATGTGCCCACAACCCAGGTACATGCCCTTGACCAGAATCGAACCTGGGACCTTTCAGTCTGCAGGCCAATGCTCTATCCACTTAATCAAACCAGTCAGGGCATCTTTGCTCTTTTAAAAAAAAAAAAAAAAATCAGCTGTCCATTTATGTTTGGGTTTTAGGACCATATTCTTACCATGGGTCTATTCCCTTTATTTAAGCCAATACTATACTGTATTGATTACAGTAGCTTTATATAAATCTTGAAAATAAGTATTACATCTCCAATTTTGGTCTCCTTTTTTGAGGTTGTTTTGGCTACTCTAGTTCCTATGCATTTCCTATGTAGCAATATTAGCATCCTATTAGGCCTGTGTAGTAATTTTGTAACCAGCTTTGCAATTTCTATAAAATGCCTTCTAGAGGGGGGTCAGTTGGAGAAAATAGGAGACATATGTAAAACTTTAGACAATAAAAACAAACAAAAAATGCCTGCTAGGATTTTAAATGTATAGTTTACAGTGAATATACTAGTATATGTTAAATTTGGGAGTATTTACATCTTATCAATATTGAGTCTTCCAATCAATAAACATTTATTTAGGTTTTATTTAGTTTCTCCTAGAACTCTTTTGTAGTTTTCAGAGTATAAGGAGTTGACAATTGTGTCAGATTTATCTCTAAGTATATTATTACACTTTTAACGTTATTGTCGGTGGCATTGCCTTTTCATTTCAGTTTCACATTTTACATTGTTAATATGCATACAGGAAATAGGTTTTTGTATATTGATCTTCTGCCTTGCAACATACTTATTAGTTCTAGCTTTTTGTTTTTTTATATACAGATTTCATCTGGTTGTCTATATAATCCACCTTCCTTTCTAATGCCTTATTCTACTGGATAGGAACTCCAGTCCAATGCTGATAGGAGGGTGAGAATTAACATCCCCGGATTTTATGGGAAAACATTCCTTCCTTCCCCTCTAAGAATGATGTTACTTTTTCTCCACATTCTCACCAGGACTTGTCATTTATTGATTTGTTGATGATAGTAGCCATTCTGACAGGTGTGAGATGGTACCTCATAGTCATCTTGATTTGCATCTCTCAGATGATTAGTGACTTTGAACATGTTTTCATATGTCTTTTGGCTTTCTGTATGTCCTCTTTCATAAGGAGTCTATTTAGGTCCTTTGCCCATTTTTTTATTGGATTGTTTATCTTCCTTTTGTTAAGTTGTATGACTTCCCTGTAAATGTTAAAGATTAAACCCTTATCGGAGAGAACATTGGCAAATATGTTCTCCCATGCAGTGGGCTTTCTTGTTGTTTCGTTGAAGGTTTCTTTTGCTGTGCAGAAGCTTTTTATTTTGATGTAGTTCCATTTGTTTATTTTCTCCTTAGTTTCCATTGTCCTAGGAACTGTATCAGTAAAAATATTGCTACAACTTATGTCCGATATTTTACTGCCTATGTATTCTTTTAAGATTTTTATGGTTTCCCATCTTACATTTAAGTCTTTTATCCATTTTGAGTTTATTTTTGTGTATGGTGTAAGTTGGTGGTCTAGTTTCATTTGTTTTGCATGGATCTGTCCTATTTTCCCAACACCATTTCTTGAAGAGACTGTCTTGACTCCATTGTATGTTCTTGCCTCCTTTGTCAAATATTAATTGAGTGTAATGGCTTGGGTCTATTTATGGGTTCTCTGTTCTGTTCCATTGGTCTATATGTTTGTTCTTGTGCCAGTACCAGGCAGTTTTGAGAACAGTGGCTTTGTAATACAGCTTGATATCCGATATTGTAATCCCTCTAACTTTGCCTTTCTTTCTCAGGATAGTTGTGGCTATTTGAAGTCTTTTTTCATCCCATATAATTTTTGGAGTTTGTTCTAGATATGTGAAGTGTGCTGTTGGTATTTTAATGGGGATTGCACTGAATCTATAGATTGCTTTGGGTAATGTGGACATTTTAATGATGTTGATTCTACCAATCCATGAGCATGGTATATTCTTCCATTTGTCTATGTTTTCCTCTATCTCTTTTTTCAACATTCTATGTCTTAATTTGTGTGTTACAAGTATAGCTCTTTTACCTCCTTAGTTAAGTTTGCTAGTATTCCTAGGTGTCTTAATTTTTTTTTTGTTGCAATGATAAATGAGATTGTGTTTTTAGTTTCTCTTTCTATGAGTTCATTGTTGGTATATAAAAAAGCCATAGATTTCTGGGTTAATTTTATATCCTGCTATATTGCCAAATTCATTTATTAAGTCTAATAGTTTTTTGATAGAGTCTTTGGGTTTTCTATGTACTTGTCACTTGTAAATAATGACAATTTTACTTCTTCTTTTCAATTAGGATGCTTTTTATTTCTTTTTCTTGTCTGATCACTATGGCTAGCACTTCTAGTATTATGTTGAACAGGAATGGTGAAAGTGGGCATTCCTGTCTTGTTCCTGTTCTTTGGAGAAATTGTTTTAGTTTTTGCCCATTGAGTGTGATGCTGGTGGGAATGCAGACTGGTGCAGCCACTGTGGAAAAGAGTATGGAGTTTCCTCAAAAAATTAAAAATGAATCTCCCATTCAACCCAGTAATATCATTTCTAGGAATATATCCCAAGAAACCAGAAACACCAATCAGAAAAGATATATGCAACCCTATATTCATAGCAGCACAATCAACAATAGGTAAGATTTGGAAACAGCCTAAGTGCCCATCAGCATATGAGGGGATTAAAAAACTGTGGTACATCTACACAATGGAATACTATGCTGCTATAAGAAAAAGAAGGAATTCTTACCATTTGCAACAGCATGGGTGGACCTGGAGAGCATTATACTAAGCAAAATAAGCCAGTCGGAGAAAGATAAATATCACATGATCTCACTCATATGTGGGATATAATGACCAACATAATTTGATGAACAAAAATAGATCCAGAGACAGAGAAACATCAAACAAACCATCCAACTTTGAAGGGAGATGGGGGAGCGGGGAGGGTATGGAGGCTGAGAGATCAACCAAAGGACTTGCATACATGCATATAGCATAACCAAGAGACACAGTCAGTAGCGGGGGTGGGGGAGGTGAGGGCATGTGCTAGGGGGATGAGAGGGTGGGAATGAGCAGTGAGGTCAATGGGGGGGAAAGGATTCATATGCAGTACTTTAAACAATAAATAATTTTTTAAAAAAAGGAATGATATTAACCCAGACGGTGTTGCTCAGTGGTTGAGTGTTGACTATAAACCAGGGAGGCCATGGTTTGGTTCCTGGTCAGGGCACAGGCCCTGGTTGTAGGCTTGATTCCCCCATGTGGGGTGGACAGGAGGCAGCTGATCAATGAGTCTCTTTCATCATTGATGTTTCTGTCTCTCTCTCCCCCTCTCCCTTATCTCTGAAGTCAATAAAAAAATATTTTTTTTTTGAAAAAGCAATGATGTTAGCTGTAGGTCTTTTGAAGATCCCCTTTATCAGTTTAAGAAAGTTCCATTCTATCCTTTTTGCTCATTTTTTATTTGGAATAGAAATTGAATTTTTGTCAAATGTCTTTTTCTGCGTCCATTGAGATAGTTATATTTTTCTTGCTTAGACTGTTAATATGGTGAATTACATTAAATTTTAAGTTTTTATTTTTTATGTGATAAGATATACATACCATAAATATATTATTTTAACCATTTAACCATATACAATTCATCCCTCACTGGTTTGGCTCAATGGTTACAGCGTGGACCCTCAGACTGAAGGGTCATGGGTTCAGTTCTGGTCATACTTGGGCTGCAGGCTCGACTCCCAGCCCCAGGTGGGGCACCTGTGAGAGGTAACCAATCAGTGTCTGTCTCCCACATCGATGTTTCTCTGTCTCCCCTGCTCCCTGTCACTGGCTTTAAAAGTCAGTAGCAATAATATTCTCGGGTGAGCATTACCAACAAAAAATATACATTTACAGTTAGTGGCATTACCGCCCGTCACAGTGTTGTGCAACTATTACCAAGATCTGTTGCCAGAACTCTTTCATCGTCCCCCAGGGAAGCTCTCCCCATTCGACAATCACCTGGTGGCCTCTCTTCTGCTTTCTGTCGCTATGAATTTGCATAACCCAGTACTTCACTGGTTTTTTATCCCTGGCAATAGTTTTAGTTTTGCCCTAAAGTCTACCTAACAAAGCCCTCCGGCTTTCTCCCACTGGCTTACCGCCCCCTCCCACCTCACTCATTTGTGTGTTTACAGGTAAGTGGTGCCATGAAGGCAGCCCTTGGCTGGCACTGCTTTTGCTTTCCCGCTTCCGTTTTAAAGTGGTTACTGACACGGTGGTATTTATGTTTATCATCTTGCTATCCGAGGCCTATCTTTTTTTCTTTCTTTGTTGTTTTTTTATTTTTCTTATATTCATTTTCTCTTCTGTTTTTCATTTTGGGTAGTTTTTATTGCTATCATCTCAAGTTCACTAATCTTTTCTTCTACAATGTCTAAGCTGCCCTTAATTCCATCCACTTCATCTTTTTTTAAATTTTATCTCAGACTATGTAGTTTTTTAGAAGTTCGATTTGGGTCTTTTAAAACATTTTCTATGTCTTAATTTGATTTTTTAAAGATATGGAATATAATTACATTTTAATATCATTCTCTTCTAATTCAAATATCTTTACTAGATCTGGGAAAGTTTCAATTTATGAATTTATTTTTCCTTTTCCTAAGGGTCATATTTTTCTGCTTCCTTTTATGCCTAGTCATTTTTTTATTAGATACCAGATGTAAATTTTACCTAGATGAGTGCTGGATTTTTTCATTCCTACCAATATTTTTGATTTTTATTCTGGGATGCAGTTAAGTTACTGGGAAACAGCTGATCCCTTAGTGTCTAGCTTTTAAGATTTGTTAGGCAGGACCAGAGCAGTATGGCTAAGGCTAAGAACTCCTCCCTGCCGAGGCAGCCCTTCTGGTACACTAACTAGTGTCTTGTGCGCCATGACGTTCTGCGCCTGGCCACTGCGACAGGCCCACTGCCACACTGTTCTCTCCAGTCCAGCGACCTCTGCGCAGGCTGCAGGCTCTGAGGGCGCAACCTGGAGCAATCCTGAGGCTCATCATACTTGTTTCCACTTCCTACGCATCAGGGTCTTTGGTTATCTGCTATGCAATATCTCAAAACTTGGATTGGATTGTTTATTTGCTTTTCTGCGGGT
The DNA here is from genome assembly GCA_004026665.1 of Murina feae. Classification (NCBI taxonomy): domain Eukaryota; kingdom Metazoa; phylum Chordata; class Mammalia; order Chiroptera; family Vespertilionidae; genus Murina; species Murina feae. The sequence continues at coordinate 7,955 of PVJC01025745.1, read as the reverse complement.
GTTTTATTTTGTTTGCTTAAGTAGGGTAAGTCAGGTCCCTTTGATTTCCTTCTGGTTGAAAGCAGCAGAAGTCTTCAACTTCCTGAACAAATTCCTTTGCTTCTGTACCTGCCTCAGTGTTTGTGGTGATCTTATTCCTGATTGACACAACACATCAGGAGAGGAATACGTTAAATCTTTTATCTGAGATAGTTTTTTTTTTTTTTTCCACCTGTAACTAGTTGTTGCTCAGTACATTTTGAGGCTATATTATTAGGTACATGTAAAGATTTTATTATCATTTTGTCTTCTTTATTTCTTATTCCTTTGTCAGGCTTCTAACTCACCTCTTTATCTGTTGTCATCTGTTTACTTTTGGTTCATATTTTCTGGTCTTTCTTGTTCACTGCTGTATTTTCACACTCTCCACCCTTTTGTTTAAGTGTGCTTCATGTAAAAAAAATCAACAAACATATTGCTAGAACTTGTATTTTTAATCCAGCATCAGCCTCTTTTTATTTTTCAATTTAACATGCTTATATTTACTGTAAAGCTATTTACTTAAACATATTTTCTATCATGTTTCCTGTTGCCTATATACTCTACCTTCCTCATTTCCCACCCCCACTGCTAGTTTCAATCTTCTACACACCATTTTATTTATTCTGATGGTTGTCCTACTTTATTAAGACTCATATATGTTACCATGCTTCTTTATAAAATTCTTGAACTTACAAAAATTATATATTCTCCCGAATAAAAAACCTACCCTAACTTGCTCTCCACTTCCTCTTGTTACATTCTTAGATGGGAGCCCACACTTGCCTGTTCGTGTCAAATAGAATTTAGTTCTGAACTGCTAGCCATGTATCCTGTTGTTTCTTCTCTTCCTCATAGGAAGATATGTTTTTATTGATTGTTTTTTAAGAGTGAAGGGGATGGGGAGGAGAGAAAGAGAGAGAGAGAGAGAGAGAGAGAGAGAGAGAGAGAGAGAGAGAGAGAGATATCAAAGTGAGAGAAAAACATCTATCAATTGCCTCCCATAGGTGGTGCCCCAACAAGAGATGAAACCTGCACCTAGCTAGGTATGTGTCCTGCCTGGAACTCGAACCTGCCACCTTTTGGTGTATGGGCTGATGCTCCAATGAACTAATTAAGCCACCAGGCTGGGCAGAATGTACCCTTTGTTCTTGCTTTTGTGCACAAAGTAAGCTTTGCTATGTTATTTGTTTACCTTCATTTATCAGATATCATATTTTCTAAACTTGTTTTCTTTTAGCTGGAGGACTTCCTCCAGGAGTGTTTTCAATAAGGCCTATGCTGTGGTGCTGGCAGAGACACAGACACACAGACCTGAGAGCCGGAAGTAAGCCACACGATATAGTCAAGTAACTTTCAACAAGGAAACAAAAACACACAATGGAGAAAAGAAAGCCTCTTTGATAAATGGTGCTTGGAAAATTGGAAAGCCACATACAAAAGAATAAAGCAGACTATAGTTTGTCCCCACATATAAAAATTAACTCAAAATGTATCAAAGACCTAAATATAAGATCTGAAATAATAAATTACATAGGATAAAACATAGGCACTAAACTTATGGACTTTGGTTTTAGAGAAGATTTTATGAAATTGACTCCAAAGGCAATGGAAATAAAGACAAAAAAAATGAATGGGGTTATATCAAACTAAAAAGCTTCTACACAGCAAAAGAAACTGCCAACAAAACACATGAGAGAAGATATTTGCAAACAACAGCTCTGACAAGGGGTTAATATCCAAAATGTATTTTTAAAAAATCATACAATTAAACACCAAACAAACAACACTCCACATAAAAGGCCGATAACCTGAACAGACACCTCTCCCAAGACATACAAATGGTCAAAAGACACATGAAAAGATGCTCACTTCACTAGCTAATAGGGAAATTGCAAATCAAAACTACAGTGAGACACCAGCTCACATCTGGTCGAACTATTATCAACAAGACAAACAGTATTGGAGAGGTTGTAGAGAAAAAGGAGTTTTCATTCACTGCTGGTGGAAATGTAAATTGGTATAACCACAGTGGAAAACAATATGGAAGTTCCTCAAAAATTAGAATAACTTTTGAACCAGCATTCCCTACCTGAGAATTTTGAAAAAACTTTTTCAAAAATATATATGCAACGCTATTTTCATTGCAGCATTATTCACAATGGTCATACAATGGAATTCTACTCAGCCATAAATAGGTAAAATACTGCCACTTGAGAATATCATGCTAAGTGAAATAAGTCAGAAAAGTTAAGAACCATTTTATTTCATATGTGTGATATAAAATTGAAAGCAACAAATGAACAAACAAGAAAATCGAACAAACCCATGAACTCAGGGACACAGACAACAGTTACCAGAGTGAAGGTGGGGTTGGGTGGGAGGGCAGTAAAGGATAAAGGTAGTCAAATATATTGTGACTAGAGGCCTGGTACACAAAAATTTGTGCACTCGGGGGGCGGGGGGGGGGTGTCCCTCAGCCCAGCCTGTGCCCTCTCACAGTCTGGGATCCCTCAGGGGATGTCCACCTGCTGGCATGCCTGGCCAGCCTGGGTGAGGGGCTGAGGGCCGTTTCAGGCTGCCCACAGCCCCTTCAGGGTTCGGGTTCCTACTGGAGTGCCTGGCTGGAAGCAGGTATCTGGGATTTATTTAACTTCTATAATTGAAACTTTGTTGCCTTGGTCCCCTGCTCAAAGCCTGGGTTGCCCCTGGCAACCCAAGGTCCCAGCCCGGCAGATATCTGGGGTTTGTTTATCTTCTATAATTGAAACTTTGTAGCCTTGAGTACAGCTCAGGGCCCACAGGGCCCTGGCTTCCTCCATTGCCTGGGGCAACTCCAGCTCTGTGGCTGCCGCCATCTTAGTTGAGTTAATTTGCATATTTGCTTTTGATTGGTTGGTGGGCGTGGCTTGTGGATATAACAGAGTGGGGGTCAATTTGCATATTAATCTTTTATTAGATTAGATGGGAGATAATTTAACTTTGGGTGGTGAGCACACAATGCAATATACAGATCATGTATCATAGAAATGTACATTTGAAACCTATATAATCTTATTAAACAACTAGAGGCCCAGTGCATGACATTTGTGCACAGGTAGGGTCCCTAGGCCTGGCAAGCGATCAGAGCCAATTGGGGCCTTCCAGCTGCCAGCTGGGGCCTTCCTTCATTCTGCTCCTGAGGGGACACTTTACATATTAGCCTTTTATTTATATACATAGATGTCAATCCAATATATTTAACTTTTAAAAAAAGATCTATGCTGGAAATCTTTATTTTGACCTCACAGTTAAATGATAGCTACCTATCTTGAATAGTAATGGTATTTCTGAGGTGTCTTTGCTCATGCAAGTTATCAGATAACTTGCCTAGTAAAATGGACTCGGGAGAGAAGCGAGGCTAAGCCTTGGGGAGGGAAGGTTGTGGCCCTCCAGCATTACAATGGAGTTTGACTGCCTCGCTCTTCCCACCTCACTACCAGCGGAACCAGACTCTCAGAATTTGCTTGTGCACCTCCTTTGGACACCTTTGTTTACACTTCTGAGTGCTGATGAAAGGGAAGGGAGTGGTCCTGGGAGCCCGCCTCGCCTGCACCTTTATTGCCTGCTGCCCACCCTACCTGGTCCCAGCACCATCACCCTATCACTCACAGTTTCTAGGCCCATAGCCACCCCTGACACTTCCAAAAGGGAGGCTCTGAGAGCACTCTGCCTGCTCCTGGCCACTCCATGGCCAGAACTCCTGGAAGCTTCCTCAGCCATCTGCCTGGCACCTCACGGCCTCACATTAATTCTTGTCAGTCTTCTGTGACTATGGACCCTTTGTCTCTACATTAACCCTGGGAAAGGTAGCTTATGTCCTTTAAGTTTGGGGATCCATATATATATATATATATATACTAGGGGGCCGGTGCACAAAAATTTGTGCACTGGGGGGGGGGGGGTCCCTCAGCCTGGCCTGTGCCCTCTCCCAGTCTGGGACCCCTCTGGGGATGTCCACCTGCTGGTGTGCCTGGCTAGCCTGGGTGAGGGGCCAATGTCTGTTTGCAAGCTCCCCAGTGGAGACCCTCACCCCAGGGGGTGTAGCAAGCGTGGGTGAGGGGCTGAGGGCAGTTTTCAGGCTGGCCAAAGCTCCCACTGACCCTACGGGCCACCCGCCTGGGAAGCCGAGGCTGGGGTGGCGCTGGCCACCCCATGGCCTCCTGGGTGAGCCACAGGGGTCCGGCCACCTGGTCCCCGCTGGCCACACCACGGCCTCCCGGGCAGGGGCCGCAGTGTCCAGCCACCTGGTCCCTGCCTCCCCCCACCCCCCAGGCTCCTGCCTAGGAAGGCATCCGCAGGCCTAAGGCGCTGGATGCCTTCCCAGGTGGGAGGTTCCCAAGATGGCGGAGGCTGCAACCCTGGAGAAGCTGCACACCGGGGCTGCGGCCTCCGCCATCTTGGCTGGGTTAATTTGCATACAGCAGCTCTGATTGGCTGGTGGGCGTGGCTTACCCCATCCCGGAGAAACGGTTAATTTTAATATTTCGCTTTTATTAGTTAAGATATATATGGTGTCCCAAAACATGTATACACACTTTGAGTCATTAGAAAGGCAGCGTTTATTAAAATATATGATGTTAGGTTCAAAGTTGAGCCATTAGCTTTAAAATGTGTATGCATTTTGGAGGACACCCTGTACTTATATTCGGGGTCTCTGCCATCCACCCCCGCAGAAGGTACAGTGCTGGGTACCCCTCAGACCCAAGTTATTTGCTGCCCCCAATTTTCCTTTCTTCCTGCTGGTCAAGCTCAATTCCTCTTGGTTGGAGACACTGCTCAGTTCTGCTTCCCTACTCAGAGGTTCATGGACAACACTGTGTTGGGAGTTCTGAGATGCCATTCACAACTCCAGGCAAAGTCTATACCAGGCGTCTCTGTGTCTCAGCTCCTGCAGCACAAGTTGATGATTTTTAGAATTCCAATGAAACATTCCAGTTTCAAACTGTGACTCTTTTTATTATTATTACTACTACTAGGGGCCTGGTGCATGAAATTCATGCACTGGGGCAGGGGGGAGTCCTCAGCCCAGCCTGCCCCCTCTCACATACTGGGAGCCCTCAGGGCATGTCCCACTGACTGCTTATCCCACTCCCTGATCCCCTTGGGGAGTGGGCCTAAGGCACTGTCTGGCCTCCCTTTGTGGGAGGCAACCAGGCTAATCAGGGGAAGGCACCAGCCTCATCAGCCCACTGCTGCAGCCATTGCCAGTCACTACATCCACCAAGGTGTTTTCATCAACACGGACTCCAGTCCCTTCACCATGAAAAAATGACAACTTTCTTTAGGCATTTTCAAGATGTATCTTTCATAGGATATGACCTTCCTTCCTTCCTTCCTTCCTTCCTTCCTTCCTTCCTTCCTTCCTTCCTTAAATCCTCACCTGAGGATATTTTTCCATTGATTTTTAGAGAATGTGGAAGAGAAGGGAAAAACAGAAACATCAAAGTGAGAGGAACACTTTGATTGGTTGCCTCCTGCATGAGCCCTGACCTGGGCCCCGGCCAGGGAGGAGCCTGCAACCTAGGTACATGCCCTTGGTCAGAATTGAACCCAGATCCTGCAGTCAGCAGGCTGAGGCATTATGCACTGAGCCAAACCAGCTAGGGCAGGATATGACGTTTCTTAGCCCTCCATCAGTGGACCTTCATTTTTTTCTCCAGGAGAATGGTGGAAAAATCCTAGATGCCTTTTTGGATTCTTATTACCCAAGTTACTAAGAATATTACCAGTGGCATACAGGGAGCTTAGCCAATGAGCAGTAAGAAAAGGTGTTTCCTCTGTAGTTCACTCTGATCACTGGCTCCACCCCTGCCCCTCCAATTCCAGCTCCACCCCTGCCCAGGCCTGTAACCTCTGGCAGAGGATGCAGGCCTGGGCAGGGGACCCCTAACCCCTCTGATCGCTGGCTTCACAGAGCCCAGGCCTCCGCGATCACTGGCTCTGATCCTTCCCCCTGCCATCACTGGCTCTACCCTTGCCCCACTGGCAGCCTCTGGCTAAAGCTTCAGGCCTGGGCAGGGGACCCCAGACCCCTGCTTTGCCGGCTCCACTGGTGTCCAGACCCCTGTGACCGCAGGCTCCTTCCCTGCCCCTCTGATCGCTGGTTCTGTGGAACCCAGGTCCCTGCAATCTCCGGCCTTACCCCTGCCTAGGCCTGAGGTCTCTGGCCAGGCCTTATGTCTGGCTAGGGAACCCTCACACCCCTCTGATCACCGGCTCTGCCCTTGCCCATGCTGAGGCCTCTGGGGAAGGCCTCTGGCCTTGACAGGAGACCCTCAGCCCCCTCTGATTGCCCGTTCCGCCCTTCGGGCCCCCTGCCTCCCCCGCCACCTGCCTGGCTAACAGGCCTGACCACTTCAGTGGCAGGGCTGAGCCGGACTGGGCACCGCCCTCTTGTGGCTATGGGGCAGCCATCTTGTCATGGAGTGATGCCTAATTTGCATATTACTTTTATTAGATAGGATTTTGAATACTGTACAGCCCCCTTCAGTGCTCACAGCCTAAGGGTAAGGAGCTGGGCAATGGGTTGAGGCTGCATCTTCCTCTGGCATGGGTCCCCTATGGGAGGCCCTTGGAGAAAAACTGGGACTCTTCTGTGTTAACCTAAGAAGGTAAAATATACGCCCACCTCAGGGGTCACATCTGGAAACTATACCTAGGGCAACCAACCGTCTTTCTGCGCACATCACCCTCACTTTCTCTCCAACATTGATTGTGCCAAGTATTGATTAATGTGAGGTGAAGATTTCTCTCTGCACAGAGACACACCAAGAGTAGCTGAGGTCCATGTGAGGTCAGACACCTTTTCCTGGAAAGCTCAGCACACACTTTTCCTGAGGTGAAGCTGTCAGAGGCTCTGGGCTTGCTTAAGAGGAGACCCACCAAAATCAAATTCTTTCCGACACAATCCATAGTGCATAAAACTAATCAGGGCCTACCAAGACTTGCTTTATTCATAATATTTAATGGTCATGTAATAGGAGTTTTTATTCAGCAGTTAAAGTTCATAAGTGCGGGTTTTACATGGAGATAGGTGTTATGCTAATGGTTTAATTACACACCTTTTCGCACACAAAAGGAAATGGGTTATGCAGGTCTGGTAATTAAAGGAAGACTTCTAGGAAACAATGAACCTAAAGTGAAGTGATCTTTACTTTTAAATTAGTAACTCTTTGAAAATGTCCAACCCAGGAAATGATACTTGAGGTTAGAAGTTGTTTATACATAAAGCTTTCTATCCCTCTCCCCTGACACCCCCCCCCACACACACACACAATTATTTTATAGTTATGACTACAAATTAACATTTTTTGTTTTATGGACTTAATTCAGCACTAAGTAGTTACCACATGTGCTTTCTTTTAAAACCAGCAGAAGAGACTTTCTCCCCAAAGACATCAATTTTAAATTCATTAAGTCACCTGATGTTGGGCCCAAAACAATTAAACTGAATCTCCAAATTCTTGATTTCATTTGATCCAAACTACATACTTTCTCCAAATTAAATTGTTTTTATGTGGCTAAGAGTTTCCATCTTCTCTGTGTTATTGAAACATAGTATTATTTATTCTTTCTTGCTCTTAACACACATCCCTGCACATATTCAACCCCAACCTCTTCTCTAACTTCAGACTCCTTGGAAGTAAGCTGCCTACTCAACATCTCATGTTGGATGGTCAAGAAGCCTCGAGTCTAGAACAATCTAAACTAATAAAAGCGAAATATTAAAATTAACCGTTTCTCCGAGACAGGGTAAGCCACGCCCACCAGCCAATCAGAGTGGCTGTATGCAAATTAGCCCAGCCAACATGGCGGCCGCCACTCCCGGACCTGAGTAAACAGCCCTTTCCATTGCGGCAGGAGCGAAAGTGAAGCTGCGCCCCTCAGCTCAGCTC
>PVJC01025744.1:0-24513 GCA_004026665.1 Murina feae | reverse complement strand
TCTGAGAGATCAACATAGAGGGGGTGCCTGCTCCAAGCCTCCACGGTGTGCCTGGGGGCAGGTCCCCAGCAGGTAGACACACACAGGAGGACTGCTCCGAGCCTCAGATGCGGCTGGGGGCAGGTCCCCAGTGGCCACACACACACACACACACAAAAGGCGCCTGGCAGACTGGGGCCATCATAGGACATCCACTGAGGGGTCCCAGACTGTGAGAGGGCACAGGCCGGGCTGAGGGACTCCCTCCACCTCGAGTGCACAAATTTTTGTGCACCGGGCCCCTAGTCAATATATAAGTGGATAATTTGTTAGTGACAAATATGGAGATTATTTCATAGAAAGGAGTAAGGAAACACTGGGATGATGCCAGTTTAGAGTTGTCAGAAGAAGTCTCTGTTGAGGTGACATTTGAAGGAGGCATTCAGATATTTGGACAAGAGGATTCCAGGCAACTGCCTGTCAAGTAGAAACATGCTTCCTGTCTTTGAGCAACAGGAGATGGCTAGCATGGCTGAAGGGGAGTTAAAGGTGAGGCAGGAGTGCGAGGGAAGTGATAGGGCTGGAGTGCAGAAAGATGGTAGTCAGACTACTCTGATTGCTGCTCTGGTTCTGCTGTCTATATGGCACACATCCACCTTCCTTTGATGATTAGTGCTGCCACTTCGTCCCTGACACCCTGAAATCCAATTATTCCCATTGCATTTAGGTTTCCTAATTCAATTGCAGCAATTCTGACTTAGGGAGAAGAATGACCACAAAGCTCTTCAAGAATGCTGGAGCTCTCCTCACTAACTTATTTGGCACAGTCATGATGTAAGGTATGAACTCCAGACCCTCTTGGAGTAAATGAATAGTCTTACATGATAAATACACTCTAATAGTCCAATTTCCCAAAAGCCTTTGGATTCTCTTATCATATACCAAGGGAGTTCTGGCATTTCAACTTAATTTAATACAGGCTACCTTTTGGTCTATATTTCAGGCATTCAACTAAAGAGCCTTTCCGACCCTCTAAGCAGTAACATTAAATTCACAATTTCTGTTTAGTAGACCCATACCAATAAATCCAGTTTAATCTAACTTTATGTTGCTTCTACCCTTACCCACACTCTCAGTATCCATTCCCATACTTATTCTTGGATTTCTGGATGAATAATTTGGAAAAAGCATGTTGTTCTTTTGGAGTGTAGCACAACTCTTCATGGATCACACTCTGTAACTCAACTCAGCGTCTGCTGGGACTTGTATAGATCTAGAAGCAAAGAAGGGAGGGGTTGGGGGTCTTGCAGAGAATCAGCAGTGCTTTTTTAATTATTTCAGGGAAGGTCATTATAGTGCTTTTAGGCAAAGTAGAGTGTTAATCTTAATTTGCAGATATAATAGCAGCTTCTACTGGCAAAGGAGACTCATCACAATTTAGAATTTACCTTCCCCAGCATCATCAGGAGTTCCCCTATATATCCATTCCCATTTTGAGGATACTATTCTGCCCCAGTCAAGTGTCCTTATTTTAGCAGCAGAGTCTGTGAGATTGGGAATTCAATTTGCATTATAATTTGACCACTTTCAGGATGAGGTTCTGGGTTTGATTTTCAATAATTTCATTTCTGCAACTATAGGAAATAAGGGTTCTTTCAGGGCAGATATAGGAAGTTTCAAGTTATTTATGGGGTGCTTGAGCTGAGAATTTAAATTCTGAGCTTGATCTTTTCTTTTCCCACCTTTTCCAGCACAATTAGGAATAACCAATCAATCTTATACTCACTAGAGGCCTGATGCACAAAGATTCATTGGGCCTTCCTGGCTGCTGGAACCACCTTCACTTGGGCCAGAGCTTCCTTTCCACCTTCCCATGCTTCCCAGAGGCATGGAGTGGTTGGGGCAGGGCAGAATGCCTGTGTCCCGCCCCACCCCTGACCACTTGGCACCTGCATATGCAAATTAACCTGCCATCTTTGTGGATTAATTTGCATACTCACTCCTGATTGATTAGTGGGTGTTGTGAAGGTATGGTCAATTTGCATCTTTCTCTTTTAGGTAAGATACACACCTCCCCCTTTTCTGTATGTATACATATAAAACTTCAATAAAAATGTTTTCAATTCTTTTATCCTTTTTGAGGACATAAGGAAATCTCATTTGGTCCTTGACCATGTGTGAAAATAGTATTTTTGAAACTGCTGCAGGCATCATGTAACTAAAAGGGGATATGCCTTTACAGGTGTGAAGAACCTGGACTCTTGATGACATGCTTGATTAATTAAATCAAACAACCATCAAATCCCTGATCACTGGACTTCATATTATATGAAATTACAAATACATTGAGTAAACATTTTTTGAGTTGAGGCCTTCTGTTACTTGCATTTGGTTATTTTAACTGATACACATATTGTAGAGAGTTGGCAGGAAATATTTGAGCCAGTACATCTTAGTGCAAGAGAAAACACTTTGGCATCCTACACACTCATATAATGTACTGTTAGGAAGTAAACTTGTGGCAGTGCCAAAACTAGAATTCACATAAACCTGATTGCAAGTTCATTGTTCTGTTCTTTGTATCACTCAGTGCATGGACAGCCTAAATATCCTTCATTGCTTTGATATCAAGAGTCTATCGTTCATGTGGTTTCATTAAGTTCTTACCTAAAAGATGACCTGAAGTGATTTTTGAAAAAATATTTTTCCAACTAATAATTTGTAGTTTCTAGGTACAACATTGTGTTATTGTACCAAAAAAAATTTAATTCTTTTCCTCCATATTCTGGCATTGTATAAAATAAAAATTCTCTAAGATAGCTCGTTCTGTTTCCTAGCTATCCATCTCACAGATGGGTTGTCCAAAACTATCATCTGCTTCACATAGAGCACATCCATCTAGTTCTATGAAAGTTGCAAGAACATCCCAAGATGAATTGGAAGTAATTCTTTGTCACAGCTTTCCAATCTGTCAAATGTTTAGGATGAAATATGATTGGCATACAGTGTGACTTGTCAACTCCTCAATACAGCACAGTAAAATCTGGAAAGGTAGATGTTGTGAACAACATTTTTATGTACTATATTTACTTGCAAACAAATGTTGAAAAGTTTAAATGGTTATAGGTATTCAGTATAGTTATGTCATTTTGCTCAGATTTTAAGAAAAATTTTGTCCATTCTATTAAATTTTCCTTTTTTAGCATATCATACAAAAAGGGAATTATGGAAAATTATAACGACTTGAATGTTAGAAATTACAAAATTCAAGCCACTATTTTAAAGTTGAAAAACCTGATGGTGACAAGGTACATGTCATAGAACTAATCAGAGATAGAGTTGTAATTTGACATTCTCAGTTTTTTATTAATGATAGGTAGAATACCAAGGTATTATTTAAATTACTCAAAATCTTATATTTAAAACATGAGAAAGCCAGGGTTTAAATACAAGTCTCTCTGATTCCTAAGTTCACACTTTCAACCATAAAGCTAATTCAACATAAAATTGTAAAATTTTATCATTTGTGTCCTAGCAATTTGTTTATTTTTTTGAATTAATAATTACATGTCTTTTAAGTTCCATTGGACTAAAAACTAGGTATACAAGGGTGAATCAACAATCATGGTCTTGAGTTACATTAGATAAACAAAGTGTATAGATAGGAGAAGTGGAAATATTGAAAACAGGAAACAAGATCATGTTCTCTGGAAAGGCTAATGTAAAATGATATTTTGTGACACCAGAATATTAAGCAAGGATAATCTTGGTTTTGTTTTGGAGAAGGGATAAGAGGAGAACAGCAATAGAATGAAGCATATCAGAGAGAGGGATGCTATGTATAAAATAATCTGAATTAAGATAGAGCTGTATGTGTTGAATGAACTACAGCAATTGAACACTGGCATGGAATGAGGTTAGAGATATAGGAAATGAGCACAGCATGTGTAGACTCATAGTCTTCAGCTAAGAGAAAAGTATGGAAGAGAATATGAAAGATTTGAGGGAAAGTAGATATACAGCCATCCTGAAGAGTCAGTAGATATAGTAAAATTGCTAGGCAGTGTTGAGAATCTACTTGAGTTTTGAAATCACAGAACTATAGGTTATAGGTTGATAAATATCCCCTTCTCTCCAAAAAAAGGTATCAGATTGTGATTCCTGGAATTTGTGAATGTGAATTTACATGGTAAATTTTTTGCAAGATGTGATCAAATTAAGGCTCTTGAAATGAGGAAATAACCCTGAATTATCATAAGTGACCTTTGTGCAGCCACATTGTAAGTAATCTCAGACGTCACCAGAAACTGGAAGAGTCAAGAAATATATTTCCCACACAGCTTTTGGGGAGAGAATGGCCTTGATACCATCTTAATGTTAGTTCAGTGATAATTTCAGACTTCTGGCTTCCAGAACTATGAGGGAAGAAATTTTGGTTGTTGTAAGCCAACAAATGTGTGACAATTTGTTGCAATCATCATAGGAAACTAATGTAGTCTTCTACCCAGTTGTGTGACTCTTTCAGGTATAGTTATAGAAGTGATGGATGGTTTAGTTATATTTGCAGGGATGATGGAGGCAGAAAAGGGAATAGAATCCTGGACATTTCTATAGAAATTATTATAATAGTGAAACATGGATTCTAAGCTGGTCATGAGAGAAAATAACAATAAAATAGGGCAAATGGGGAATGGAAATGGAAAGACATTAAGATTGGGTCATGCCTTGATTGAGAACCATTGTAAGTGTACTGTTCCTGTTAGCAATCATTAAATATTGAATGAAATTAAATAAATATCAAATTAAGAGTTCTTAGGTAGTGGCCAGTGTTGCTCAGTTGATTGAGACTTCAGCCCATGTAATGAAAGGTCTCCAGTTTAATTCTTGGTCAGGATACATACCAAGGTTGCAGGTTCCATCCTAGATGGGGTTCCTACAGAAGGCAAAAGCTTGATGTTTCTCTCTCTCATCCCCATCCTCTCTAAAATCAATAAAAACATTTTTTTTCAAAAAGAGTTCTTCTGTATAGCCAAAACTAAAAACAGCAATGAATAGAAATCAGTGGAGGTAACAAAATTAGAACTGTTTAAAATTGGAATCTTCACCAATAAAACCACTTCCCAGGACTACATTGGAAACTTTACCATATACAATGTAAACTGAAATAATTAGAATCATGAGCATACTGGTATTTATTTATAAGATACTGGATTCAAGTACTCACTGAGAAAGTAATGGAATGAAACACTTCAATAAATATTTGGTTTTCTTTATTTGCATGAGTAAAGCAATTTAAATTTTAATGTTTCCTGTAGTTCCAGTCATAAAATAAATGTCAGAGGATGTAATGTACAGCATAGAGAATAGATAGTCAAAAATATCAGAAGAAATTTGTAGAGTGACAGATGGTTTTTAGACTTACAATGGTGATCACCTCATTAGGTATATAAATGTTGAATAACTATTGTATACCTGAAACTAATATAATATTCTGTGTCAACAACAAAAAGGCAGAAGTCAAACAGCATTAACCACATCCATAGCATTTTTGGTCAAAAGATAAAATACTCAAAATACACATTAAAAAAGAGAACTTTACATTTGAGAAGAGTTGTGTTCTCAATTTTTAGTTGGAACTTTCTAATTTTATCGTTTTTCAGAAAATCTATAAAATTGTATTTTAGGTATGAAGAGATATACACCTCCAAGGCTAACATTCTCTCTCTCTCTCTCTCTCTCTCTCTCTCTGGTGCACAAATTTGTGCACCTTGAAAGGAACTGTATGCTCTGCTCAGCAGATGTTTTCTTTGCAGCCTATTGCACTTAAACTGCGGGTGCCATTTGCTGGGAGCAGAGTGCCAGGGAGTGAGTCAGGCTTCTCTACACAGGCCTGACCGCAGGGTCCTCTCATGTCCATTCTTCACCTTCACTTTTCTCTACTTCCTTCACTTGCAAGCCGTGACTGCTCCATCTCCGTAAGAGGAAGTGGATGGTACCAGTTGGCTCAGTCCTTCTTTGTTGAATAAATCCCTGTCACCAGCAAAAAAAAAAAAAAAAAAGGAACTGTGGACCGCTAGGCTGCATTGAGCACAGAGGTGGGTCTCAGCCCATCCTCTGCGCTGCCACCCAGCTTCTCCTGCCGTGACCTTCAATCTCCTCTCTGCTGGCAGCCCTGCTCCTGCTGCCACCGCCGCTCACACACTGACAGTGCCAGCCCTGCTCGCACCTGCTGATGGTGCGGAGCCATTGGGGCCAGAACCAGCAGTGAGTGCGAGTGGCAGCTACAGGCCCAACTGGCCCTCAGGAGCAGGGGGAGGTAGAGAAGCCTTCAAGGGTAATCAGGGTGGCAGCCACTTAGGCACTGAGTGATAGGGCCAGCACTGGGCACCATCAGCGAGTGGGAGTGGCAGCACTTGTACCAGCAGCTAGTGCGAGTACCAGGTGGGACTGCGGCACTTGGAAGCAAAGAATTTTCAGTAACCAGCAGAGCCTCACCCCAATGACAGCAACTGGCACTCCACCTTGGTCCGGCACCCCCACCCACCTGCTCACCATCTTGCCGTGGCCCACGCCCACCATGTTCTGCGTGCACCACGTGGTGGTCAGAGCATGACATAGACACCCGTTGTTTGGTTGGTCCGCCTTTTGGTCTATTTGCATATTAGGGTTTGCTCACAAGAACATCAGAGACCATCAAATTACCTTGTTCATAAGCATCTATTCAAAGTACATTATCTCTATGGTTCTTAAATCACTTTTTGTGTGAAATACTGGACGTAGGCTTTCGTTCACTGCCAAGTAGCTCAGCTCAATTTAATTTAATATGCCACCTACATACAATATTTACTGAGCATCTATTCTGTGCCAGGCCTGTACTTGACCTAAAAAACATTTCATGATCACAATCTTACACTTCAGTAATGATGACACTTAAAGGAATATGTGTTCTCTGGATCAATAATCTTATAAATTGCTTCCCAGCTGGGCCAGCTGTCTTTATTCTTCATGTTACTTCACAGGTTCAGTAAGAGAAAATAATTTACTGTTGAACCCAATCTAGGGATTAATATCCTCCAGGTCTGGGAACTCTAATGAGGAGTAGGTATTAAGAAATTTTCATTCCAAAAGAAGATGAAATAGAAAGTTTAGGTTGAGGTATGGAGTGAAACTCTTACAACATATCAAAAGCTGAATCCTTTATTCTACCCTCTGAATATTTACCCCTCTTCTGAAATGCTGAAGGCCTTTTACTGTCAAATTATCATCAAAGTTCAACTATAAAGAAGGAGTTCTTGCTGTTCTGCTTGAGGATATAGTGCCTTGATGTTAGTACCTGCAGACCCAGGGGAAGTTCCTGGGACTGGAAACCTTGCTCAGTAAGTCGAGGACAGGGAAATACCAAAGAAAGAGTCTGGCCACTCTAGTCTGGTAATTAATAGAGTTTATTACCTAGGAGGCATGTCTTGGGCAGCTGAAAAGTGAGATGTAAACCCACACCACTTGGGGGATACCAGAGAATTATATAGAACAAGACAGCATGATCATGGGTATTCGTTACTCGTTTATGGAAGAATGAATATGGATTTCGATCAGTCTCCAAGGTGGGTTATGGGAAGCAGAGTCTCCCCGTTCTGGCCCAAGTGTAACTTGAAGGTCAGGCATCTCTCATGTCTTAAAACAGTGTCTCCTCTACACTTGAAATCTAAAATGTATCTCTGCAACTAATGATTTGCTAATGATTTAACACACAGCTCTGTGATGATTAATTGAGCCCTTGCTTATAATATTTTCTAATTTCCATGAAGTGAATACTTCCTACATGGATAACTCCAAACTGCCAATGTGAAGTCACTAAGTTTAGATTTGGAAAGAGATGTGCAGTAGTTCACTATTATCTAGAACAGCTGACCCTTGAACTCTTTTACATCATGACTCCCGCCTTCTTTGGTTTCAGTATGTTCACACAATTGTTCAACCTTAAACAGAAAGCCCATCTTTCTCACAGTCCTCTCTATGTACCACAAATCCCTCCAGCCTTAAAGACAACCGCGATTTTACTTTATGTCTCATAGATTTGCCTATTCTGGATATTTAATTTATTTTTATTTTTTTTTAAATATATTTTATTGATTTTTTACAGGGAGGAAGGGAGAGGAGCAGAGAGTCAGAAACATCGATGAGAGAGAAACATCCAAGAGCTGCCTCCTGCACACCCCCCACCGGGGATGTTCCCGCAACCAAGGTACATGCCCCTGACCAGAATCGAACCCGGGACCTTTCAGTCCGCAGGCCGATGCTCTATCCACCGAGCCAAACCAGTTAGGGCTGGATATTTAATTTAAATGGGACCATGTACTATGCGGTCTTTTCACAGGCACTTCCTGTTCCCTGATTTCTTTTTCCTGTGTATGGCTCCCATTTTCCTATTTGTTGCATGTCTCATAATTTTTTGTTACAAGTTCCATGCTTTAAGTAATCAAACTGTAGCAGTTTGGGATGTCTATGCTCTGTACCCCTTCCTGGAATTTGTTCATTGTTGTTAGCTTTTTAATCTAATTGGTTAGATTACCTTAGTGAAGCTTATTCCCCTGTTAGTGTGAACGTTCTGATGATGTTCCTAAAAGGGTGCAGCTCTGTGCTTGCACAATGAAGAGGATAACAGTGATTTAACCAGGTTTCTCTTTGTCTCTTACACCCAAACCTGATCTCTGTTAAACTGTCGGTTCAGTTTGACATCCCACTCAGATTTTAAAATCCTCTAATTGTTGGCTGATTGCTCTATTGTTTTCAGTACTGCCCTGGGGCACAAATAGGATTACAGGCTGATACAAATAAATCTGAGCAGAGGTAGTTTTTGAGACTCTTCTTTGAAGTTTGTTCTGACCCCAGGAGGCCTCTTGTTAGCTGTCTCTTTCTGTAGTCTATCTGGTAAACTGGCTGCCCTGCAGTTTAGTTTTTTAATCTCTCTCAAAACAACCATCTTCCTCATGATAACTTTACACCAAAAACTCCAACGCTTTTTTTTTTCCCCTTTTCTCTCTCCTTGCCAACCATACCTCTGACTTTCAGCCTTCGACTTCTGAGTTTGGCAGGGAATGTCAGATTCTGCTTTTACTGTTAACTCTTAATGCCAATGTTCTTGGCAGCAGGTCCTTACCTGTTCCAGCTCTCATACTCCCCTTCCCCCCTCCCCCCCACACACACTCACAAAGCTTTTTTATCATCCTTTAGTTATCCACCCTTCTAGATGGACTTTATTAAATTGGTAACCCCCTAAGAAAGGTAAAAGGATTTCATTCATAGGACAATGTTCTAACATAATACTGTGAATCTTTGAGAAAATGCCCTTTTCGTATGACTGAGTAAAGATTTGAAATATTGAGACATTAATTACTAGAATGATATAGCAAGATTTTGGCATGTGTATCTTAGAGCTTTGAATAAAAAGGTGGTGGCATTAAGACCTTGAGAATTTGGTAAATGAAAATAAGAAGAGAAAGAAATGAAGTATGGCAAGGGCCTTAAGAACATATAGGCTACTAAAGAGCCAAAGAAAATCTCCAAAATGGAGCTCTATTCCCTGTCCTGACATTATCTTTATAAAAATACTAGGGGCCCGGTGCACAAAAATTTGTGCACTTGGGAGGTCCCTCAGCCCGGCCTGTGCCCTCTCACAGTCTGGGACCCCTCTGGGGATGTGCACCTGCTGACATGCCTGACCAGCCTGGGTGAGGGGCTGATGGCTGTTTGCAGGCTGGCCAAGCCCCTCAGTAACGTCCCTCACCCCATTGGGTTGTGGCCAGTGTGGGTGACGGGCTCAGGGGCGTTTTCAGGCTGCCCACAGCTCCCATTGACCCAATGTCCCAGCAAGACTGGCTGGAAGCAGGTTCTGGGGTTTATCTTCTATAATTGATGCACTGTTCCTTTAAGCTGAGGCCTAGTAATGAAACCTCCTCTCTGCTTCAGCTCGCAGCTTCTATAATGAGACAATGTTACTCTTAGTAGTCAGGCCAGGCCTGCTGTTTCCTTCAGCTCCTGAGGATTCTATGATTGATAGTTTGTTGCAAACATGTTTTGCCTGGAGCCAGGATAAGCGAAGTGGCCACAGTTTCAGTTTCAGTCCTGCTGCAATGGAAGCTGCCATTTACTCAAGTTTGGGAGTGGTGGCCTTCATGTTGGCTGGGTTAATTTGCATACAGTAGCTCTCATTGGCTGGTTGGTGTGGCTTAGGCATCCTAAAGAAACGGTTAATTTTAATATTATGCTTTTATTAGTTAGGATTAGAGGCCCCTCCCTGGCCAGCCTGCCCAATCAGCCCCAATCTAGACTGGGAGAGATGGGCCAGACATGCCCTGGAGCCCTCCAGTGGTCCTTCCGAGGTCCCTCCCTGCCCCAATCATGAGCCAGTGGGAATCAGGCTGAAACTGGCCCTGTGCACAGATTTGTCCAGGGGTGTCTTGCCCAGTCCAGATTGACTGGACCCCAGCAGCAAGCTAACCTACCAGTCAAAGCATCTGCTCCCTGGTGGTCAGTGTGCATCATAGCTGCCGGTCAAATGGGGAATGGTCGTTTAGACCAATATATATATATTACTAGCTTGTCACTGATAATTATTGGAAGAATATAGCCTTGATATTTATTCCAGGTAGTTTGAAATTTAAGATATATCTGTCTTGGGAAGATTCAGAAAGATGCGATCTTCATCAGGTCATTTAAATGAGAAAAAAAAAAAGGCCCATAAAAGTCACATGCATAGTGATGTGTGTGAGAAGTGGTATCTTACTGGTGGTCACATATCAACCTGCAACATCAGGCACCATGCAGAGAATGAGGTGGTGGCCACACTCAGAGGCTCTAAGAAGGCAACGTGTGCACGCGCGCATTGGAGGTAGAGTGAATGTGCAGAGAGAACCTGAGAGCATTAGGGAAAAAAACCCCGAAAGTTGAGTCTGAAATGATGTTGAGTAGAGATGCTGGAGTTTTCATCTACCTCCCCTTCACATTACTAAATAGGAAAACTAAACTAAATGAGAATTGCCTGCTCCTTATAACGGGTTCAAGGAGACTTTTTAACTTGCCTTCCTTACAGATCTGCCACCCAACCCCACTTACAAAGCTCTATTTTCTCTCTCTTATCCCCCGTTCCTTGATTTACCTTAATCTGAGATAAAACGTGGAAATCTGGAGAAACTCCACTTCTTACAGTTTCTCCTGAGAACTTTGCAGCCCACAGCAGACAGACATCAGGTAGATTTCTATCTTGACTCGGCTGTTTTGTGAATGCTTTTGTCAGTCCCAGGGATGCTTAGTGACCAAAAGAATGCTTACCCGTGTGGTGCTTTCCAGCCGTCTAGTAAATGTCACTGAATTAAGACACTTCTACATTAAACCCTAATATAAGCAAAAACTGTTCATTTGCAACCTTTCCATCCTCTATCAGTAATTCAAGTCTTATGACCATTTTACTTTTTATGTAGATTTCTAAGTGAATAGATTTTCCAGAAATTACCTAAATGTTGTATTTTATACCTTGGATTTAAATCACTATATCAAAGAAAAAATAGTGTGTTGGTTATTTGGTTTTCTCCTTAGCCCATTTTTTTTTTTTTTTCAAATAAACTGTAACATGGCTCCACCATGTGGTTGAAATGTGAATTTTGTTTCAGAAATCCAACACTTCGCTCTGGGGACACTATAAATAAATTAAATGCATGTGCTGTTTCCTTAAATTTTATATTCACCTGTGGATAAGCAAACTGTATCAAACATTAAAGTAGGCAAAAAAACATCTTTTAGTTGTTTTGTATGAAATAGAGAACAAAACGGATTTTTGTTTTGGCTTTATCATTGACTGGCTGTGTAAAAGCTTTCTCTCTGGGACTTAGCTTTTCATAGCCTGTCCTGGATAAATGACTCCTAACTCTGATAATATGACAAAACAATGAGGACGTATTTTTCAGGGGGAAAAGAAGAACATATACTAACAGAATTCAAAGTTTGTCTACAAGGTTGGGGGGACTTGTAGTCTCTTTAGATATTATCTATGGTCTCTATTTGTCACACCTACATGTGAATATTAGCTACTGGATTGGGCCTAGCCAGTTTAGCTCAGTGGATAGAGCATTGACCTGCAGACTGAAAGGTCCTGGGTTCAATTCCAGTCAAGGGTACATGCGCAGGTTGCGGGATCAATTCCCCCAAGTGTAGGATGCAGCTGATCAATGATTCTCTCTCACCACTGATGTTTCTCTCTCTCTCTCTCTCTCTCTCTCTCTCTCTCTCTCTCTCTCCCTTCTTTTTGAAATAAAAAAAAATAGATTATTTCTATTGTCCCTTCTAGCCATGACAATGTTTGTTCTTATTGTCAGGAATAATTGATAAAAAAAAATACTCATCCCACAATAGAGAGAATTTATATTCAAGCCTCCTGTCTTCTCAACACTTCCACTGAACACTGTAGATGCTGCGTTCTAGCATGGTTTCACATTATTGCAGCTTCCTACTCTCAGAAACAAAATGCTGCATGAGTGAGGTGGCCATATAATGTATTATCCAAACTAAGACCCATTTGAGAATAGTGTGTGTGTGTGGGGGGGGGGTGGGGAGTTGTCTTTCATTAATAAATATTCACCTCATAAGTTTATTGTTAAATATTAAATTAGTTGATGCATTAAATGAGTTCAGAATAGTGCTTGGCACATATTAAGCCCCTATAAGTAGTAGTTTTAATCAGTAACTATGGGAAACTAGCTGTACCTGTCTACTTATTTTCCTATCAGTTCCTCTCTTCAACTCACCTTCCACTCAGCTTCAAAAAGTAATTTTGTAAAGTGCAAATATTTGGTTCCTTTCCCTTCTAATGAGCCTAATAACTGGATTTCCATTTCAGACAGAAGAATGCACACATTTTCTTTAATTTGGACTCAGTGTATTTCCATTTGTTCTGTGTATCCTTCAAACAGGCAACTTCATTCAGCTACAGTTGTCGCAAGCCCACCTCCACTCTTTGTCCTCCATGCCCTTGTATCCCTCTTTGGATATCATTCCTCCCAAATTTTAACCTTCCAAAATCCTTCTCACATTTTAAAGCTTTTGTTTAGGCTCCTCTAGACAACATCAGTTAGAAATTTGTCTTTTCTTCTCTATTTTAATAATTATAACAATACTAGAGGCCCAGCTTGAGATGCTGCATGAGACCCAGACCTGCTGCTGGGCCAGCCGGACCCAGACTGAGGCCTGCCGCACTGGGCAGGATGTGGGCCCAGAGTTAAGTCCCTGCCCATCCACGCACACCTTGCTGCACACACAGCCTCCTGGTGACCAGGTTCTGGTTGTTCCGTGTTATGTGTTAAAGCCACAGGCTTTTTATTAATATAGACTAGGGCCCAGTGCACGAAATTCGTGCACTGGGGCGGGGGGGAATCCCTCAGCTCAGCCTGCCCCCTCTCACATACTGGGAGCCCTCAGAGGATGTCCTACTGATGGCTTAGGCTCACTCCCTACTCCCCTTGGGGAGCAGGCCTAAGCCACAGTCTCGCCTCCCTTTGTGGGAGGTGACCAGGCTGATCAGGGGAAGCCACCAGCCCCATCACCCTGCTGCTGCAGCCACTGCCAGTCACCACAGCCACCAAGGTGTTTTCATCAACATGGACTTCAGTCCCTTCACCATGAAAAAATGACAACTTTCTTTAGGCATTTTCAAGATGTGTCTTTCATAGGATATGTCATTTCTTTATTATTATTTTTCATCCTCACCTGAGGATATGTTTTCATTGATTTTTAGAGAATGTGGAAGAGAAGGGAAAGACAGAGAGAAACATCAAAGTGAGAGAAACACTTTGATTGGTTGCTTCCTGCATGAACTCTGACCTGGACCCTGGCCAGGAAGGAGCCTGCAACCTAGGTACATGCCCTAGGTTACAACTGAACCCAGACCCTGCAGTCAGCAGGATGAGGCATTATGCACTAAGCCAAACCGGCTAGGGCAGGATATGGCATTTCTTAGCCCTCCAACAGTGGACCTTCATTTTTTTTCTCCACGAGTGTGGTGAAAAAACCCTAGATCACCTTTAGAGATTCTTATTACCCACGTTACTAAGAATATTACCAGTGGCATATATGGAGCTTAGCCAATGAGCGGTCAGAATAGGTGTTTCCTCTGTAGTTCACCCTGATTGCCAGCTGGGCCCTCCACGCAGGCCTGATGTCTTGGCCAGAGGCGTTGACTCCCATCTCTCTGTGATGGCCATCTCCGGCCCCCGCTCAGGCCTGACACCTCTAGCCCAGGCTTCAGGCTAGGGCAGGGGGCTCCCTGCAGCTCTGATGGCTGGCTCTGCCCCTGCCCAGGAGCCCCCTGGCTCAGGCCCTTCCTATGCTGCTCAGGGCCCATATGGGGCTACCACGGAGTGACCTGGTGTCGGGACCCAGGCCACTGGGCGCCTATGTGTGTAAATTAACCACCATCTTTGTTGGATTAATTTGCATACTCATCCGATTGGCTGGTGAGCATAGCAGAGGGACACCAATTTGCATGTTTCTCTTTTATTAGTGTAGATTAGCTATCACTTATTAAATGCATTTAAGTATCAGTCACTTTTCTAAGTAAGCCTTTTTAAGAATATGTTTTTATTGATTTTAGAGAGAGCAGGAAAGAGAGAGAAACATTGATGAGAGAAACATCAACATTGATCAGCTGCCTCCTGCACACCCCCTACTGGGGATGGAGCATGCAACCTGGGCATGTGCCCTGACTGGGAATCAAGCCAGCTGGGCCAAAGTGAGCTTTTCACATGTCATTATCTCTCAGCAAGTTGGAAAGAGAAAACTAGAGACAGACAATTGCAATTCAATGCATGGAGCAGTGAGATTTACGACAGAAGTTAAAACTGTGTTCAGTGCAAGGCAGCATAAAGTGGCAGTTGAGCATGTGGGTTCTGGAATAAGATTACATAGGTTCTAACTCTGTTCCTGTAATTTATTAGTTGTGTTACTTTGGGCCTTTTTTTTTTTTTTTTTAATTTTCTCTGATACTATTTCTTTGTTTATAAAGTTAGTTACAGTGACAGTGTTCACCTATAGGATCACTGTGATACATACATTGTGAACATCTGAAACAAAAGGTTGAATTTTATTTCCTTTGCTGTTTCCCACAATGTAATCTCACATATTGCCTGAACGAGGGAGGTGCTTTTTGACTATAACATCCAAATATTGGGCATATCACTATGGTTCACATTGAATATTGATGGAGGGATATATGGATATTTCCTGGGCAGGAACATGGAAATAGCTGTGGGGGGAAAAAAGTCTCCCTTCGAAAGGAAAGCTTACAACTCCATGTGTAATCAGATCTGAGAAACAAAGTTAAGCTTACTTGATTTCAAGCCCTGAGCATGAGATTTCTTCAGATGGCTTTTCTATCCTGCCTTACGGTGTGTCCAATCGGACTATGGCATCATTTTTTAAAAAGGGACAGTTTTCTGACAAGACCATAAATTGATTTCCGAAGGTTACCAAGTCCTCCACAAACTCATTAAGAGCAGACTGAACAAAAAGAACTGCGGTTAGTTGACAAATGGTTTCAAAACTATCCCAGGACAATGGGATACTGTGAAATGTCTTTTGTTATTTAGACTGAAATAGGGCGGCAATGTGCCGGGCAGCTGTGGTAGGAGGATGTGGGGTGAAAATCTTCTCTGCTGTGGAGGTTAAGTCTTTATATAAATACAGACAGTTTTATTGTATGATTTTTTTTTCCTTCTGATTTTCAAAGTGCTGGGCCTTCCCAGACTTTTGTGCACAGCAGGTGTCCTGAGGAAACATCTGGGGCGTAGTCCTAGTGTGTTGTTCTGAATGAAAGCAGCATCCTTCCCAGGGTCTCCGTTTTCCTTTCTCACCACTATCCTTCAGAGCCAGGGTAGACCACCTCAGGCAGCCCTTGACCAGGGTGCACCTCTCCGCACACATCCCGCTGCCTTTGAATGAGGCTGAAATCATTCAGAGCTGCATTCAGGGTCTTCTCAGTTGAGACTGCTATCTATCTTCCCCAGTTGCATTTCCCCAAGCCTTCCTGTCATGCCAGCCCTTTTATTTTCCTCTCCCTCCTCACTCTTTTCTCACTCTTAGGCCTTATTCGTGCCACTTCTTTTACCTGGCATGTAATTGTTACAAATCAGTTTCTTAGCTTTTCCTATACTGGTGGAGCAACTTTAACAACAGGAAGAGGATAATATCCAAGTATTCCATTGCACTGTGTGAAATCACCATTTTGGAAATGAAACTTTGGATATTGGCATTTTATTAAATTTCAGTATATTAATGTATGGTATACAAAGTATTTTCACAAATATTTTATTTGATCTTCAAAATAACCTGTGAAATGGGTGGGACTGAGGTACAGCAACGTTTGTTGACTTGTGCACTATCACAGGTGGTAAGGGGTGCGGGTAAATTTTGAAATCAGCTGTCCTGAAGCCATGTGTACCAGCTTCAAAGACTATAATCTCCCCATCGTGGAACACGGCCATCGTGTCCTGGAGGACTTTTTTCAATTTTTCTAACTTGTTTAATTTGTCCTTTATGTTTCTCTTTTATATTTAAGATCTAGATAATGCCCTTACAATATTTAAATGAAGAAATCCAATTAAGTATGAATAAGTAATGCTGATTCACACCTTAAATTATTAAGTGCATCTTTATTTTCAAATTTTAATTTAGCCTAAATAAATCCTTTAGGTATAATACATAGTGCAGTATATTATTCATAAAGACATATTATATGTGCTTCTAGGGAAATTTAATTAAGCTAATAAAATTGGGTAGCATATTTAGATCATGAAAGAAAATAAAAAAGGCACCAATGGGAGATACCCCCTCCTATACTCTCTATAATACAGACTTTTTGACCAAAACTTGTAAAGCAAATTAAGCGAGTCTCACACGTGTCCCTTTGCTCCAGGATAGCAGTGCTACCAATGTCACTCACATTGAAAAATAAATCTTCCCTCCCCAGGATTATAGAAGATTTACTGAAAGAGAATGTTCTCTTGCATATTCATTTCCCCCCATTAATATTACATACCTTTATTTTATTTTTAAATATATTTTTATTGACTTCAGAGAGAAAGGGAAAGGGAGAGATTGATAGAAACATCAATGATGAGAGAGAATCATTGATTGGCTGCCTCCTGCACACCCTCTACTGGGGATGGATCCCACAACTGGATCATGTGCCTTGACCAAGAATCAAACAGTGATCTCCTGGCTCATAGGTGAACGCTCAATCACTGAGCCAGAACTGCTGGGTTCTCTTGCATATTTATTTAAATGGCTCTTGTCTCCTGCCAGGAATCTAAATCAGGTTCACAGATTTTATATTTTTCCACAACTGATTTTTATACTTTTAAATTAGCTTTACTGGTGTATAAATTACTTACAATAAAATTCACCAATTTGAAGTGTACAAATCAATACTGATAAATTTCATAGCCATGTAACCATCACCCAAATCATTATGTAGAATCTATCACTCCAAAAGTATCCTTGTAGTCTTATTCAGTCAATACCCTTCCTCAAAGCTGGCTTATGGCAACCATTGATCTGATTTCAGTCAGTATCATTTTGACTGTTCCAGAATTTCATATAAATGGAATAATATAGTGCATAGTATTTTATGTTTGGATTTTTCACTTAGCATGATGCTCTTAAAATTCATTTTTCGCATGTATCATTAGCCCATCCATGCTTATTGCTAGTATTCCATTACATATATTTACCATAATTTGTTTATTCACTTATGAGTTGATAAGACATATGGACTGTTTTCAGTTTGAAACTATTATGAAAAAGAAAGCAGGGAGAATTTTTGTGCAATCTGGCATAAACTTATACTTCCATTGCCCTATGATAAATACCTAGAAGCTTACACCTTTGACTTTTCACCTTTTTACCTGTCCTATTTTATGCTCGAAATCACCTTCTACTTACTGCTTGAATTTCATTTTCATGATACACATTTTAATATGTTGTATTTTCATTTTTATTTAACATATTTCTAAATAATGGCTGTGATTTCTTTTTTGATTCATTCATGTATTATCTAGGAATGCATTGTTTACTCTCCAAATATTTGGGAATATTTTAAATCTCTGTGATATAGTTTTCCACTTTGGTTTCATTGTGCTCAGAGAACATGTTTTGTATAACTTAAACCCTTTTAAAGTTAATGAGACTTGCCTTAGAGTCACAACTAGGTCTAACAGTGAATTTTCCCCATGCACATAAAAATGCTGACATCTTGTTAATATTGGATAGAGTGATCTATATAGGACTTTTAGGTAAAGTTGCTAAAGTTGTTCAAGTCTTCCACAATGTCATTGATTTTCTGCTCCCTTGTTCTATAGTGAGAGAAAGTTTGAAAATTTCAACTATGGTCTTGATTTATTTATCAACTATTTTGCTGTTTGTTTTGGTTTTCCTATTTGTTGTTTCTGTCTTTTTACTTTTCACCTGCCTTCATTTGGATTTAGTATTTTTTATGATTCCTCTTTATGCCCATTTCAGGCTTATCAGCTATATATTTTGTTTTTATTTTAAATATTGTTTTCTATAAATTAAAATAGGCATATTTATTATATATTCAATAATATTTTATATATATTCTATCTATATGATAGATGAATAATATTTGAATATCTATATTCAATAATATTTTACTTCCTTATGTATAATATATTTTATATCAATACTAGGGGCCCGGTGCACAAAAATTTGTGCACTCGGGGGGTGGGGGAGTCCCTTAGCCCAGCCTGTGCCCTTTCACAGTCTGGGACCCCTCAGGGGATGTCCACCTGCTGATGTTTCCTGGCCAGCCTTGGTAAGGGGTTGATGGCTGTTTGTAGGCTTGCCAAGCCCCCCCAATGGGGACCCTCACCCCATGGGGGTGTGGCCAGCCTGGGTGAGGGGTTGAAGGCCATTTTCAGGCTGCCCACAGCTCCCATTGACCCAAGGTCCCAGCGAGGTTGGCTGGAATCAGGTTTCTGGGGTTTATTTATCTCCTATAATTGAAACTTTGTTGCCTTGAGTGGAGGCCTACTCAGGCAGCAAAGCCTCCTGTTTGCTTCAGCTCAGTGGCTTCTATAATTGAAACATTTTTACCTTAAGCAGAGGCCCAGCTGGCCTAGGCAGGCAGTTACAATGGAAGCCTCCTGTTTATTCTAGCTCTGTGGCTGCTAGCCTCCATCTTGGTTGGGTTAATTTGCATACAGATGCCCTGATTGGCTGGGGGCATGGCTTGGCTGGTGGGCATGGCTTAGGTGTCTAGGAGTGATGGTTAATTTGCATGTTACTCTTTTATTAGATTAGCTATTTTCATACTTTCCTTATTCTTTAAGCTATTATTATCATACATTTTATTTATATAGGTGCTATGATCTCCACATTTTTTGTTACTATTTTTATTGGTTACATTTTAAAGAGATTAAAATAAGAAAATATATTTTACATTTATTTATATTTTATCATTTCTGATGCCTTTTTAAAAATATATATATATATATTTATTGATTTCAGAGAGAGGAAGGGAAAGGGAGAGAGAGAAACATCAATGGTGAGAATCATTGATAGGTTGCCTCCTTCATACCCCACACTTGGGATTGAACCCACAACCCAGGCATGTGCCCTGGTCAGAAATCAAACCATGACCTCCTGGTCATAGGTTGACACTCAACTACTGAGCCACACTGGCTGGGCTCTGGTGTCTTTCAGTGTGTGTGTGTGTGTGTGCACATACATAGACACACACACAGATCTAAATTTCTAAGGAATCATTTTATCATTTTATTTCTGCCTGAAGGAATTCCTTTAACACTTTTTTCTTGTTCAAATATAATGACAATAAATTCTCATTTTTATATGTCTTAAAAAGTTATTTTACTACCAATTAAAAAAATATTTTACTGTTTTGTTTTTCTTTTAGTATTCCAAAGATATCCCTTATTATCTTCTGGCTTTTATAATTCTTATGAAAGTTCTACCATGGGTATTTTTGTTCCTTTTTCTCTGGCTGTATTTAGGATTTTTTCTATATTGCTGGTTCTCATCAAATCATTATATTCCTTGGAATGAGTTTCTTAGTATTTTTATAGTTGGGGCTCATTAAGCTTCTTTGACCTCTGTGTTTATAGTTTTCATCAAATTTGGAGAATTTTCAGTCAATATGTGTGTGTGGAAAGCAATATTTCTAGTGTTTAAACTGTTATTGATTTCATCTAATGTAACTTTCACTTCAAATATTGCTTTATTTCTCTCAAAGATTCCTTTTGTGCTTTAAAAAATGTCTTTCCTCTTTCTTCTCATTATGGTTATTTTCCTCTACCTTCTTAAACATGTGGTGCATGTTTATAATAGCTCTCAACATCCTTGGCTGTTAGTTTTACAAGACTATTATCTCTGGATTTGTTTCTATTGATTTATTTTTACCTAAATTTTGGTAATATTTTCCTACTTTTTGCATGTCAGGAAATTTTAATTAGATGTTTGCCATCATAGCTTTTACGTTTTCAGTTATTTTTCTGTATTCTGTTAAAGACTTGGATTTTGAGTTGCTTAGTTAAGTCACTAGAAATATTTGAAACCTTTTTAATGCTTTCTTTTAACCTTTCTTAAGGATGATCCAGAGAAGTTTTTACCCTAAGAGTAATATAGCCTTATTACTAAAATTCTTCTGAAGATACTATCCATTTTCATGTGCAAGGTCATTCCAGTAGGGCTGATGGGAGCATGAATTATTTCCAGCTCATTACAGGATCTTGTTATCATTCTGCATTTCCTTCCTGCAGGTTTTCTCCTCCCCTCTGTTTCTTTCCTTTTGTAAGTTGTACAGGTAATACTCAACTAAAGATTCAAGTGGACGCCCTAACTGGTTTGGCTCAGTGGATAGAGCATCAGCCTGCGGACTCAAAGGTCCCAGGTTTGAATCCAGTCAAGGGCACGTACCTTGGTTGTGGCACACCCCCGCAGGGTGTGCAAGAGGGAGTAAGATGTTTCTCTCTTATCGATGTTTCTAACTCTCTATCCCTCTCCCTTCCTCTCTGTAAAAAAAAGCAATAATATATATATATTTAAAAAAAAGATTCAAGAGGACTCCTTAAAGATCCCCTAACCCTTCATCTATGCAGTTCCCTCTTTGGTACTTTGTCCCCAGTTCTAAGTAGTGTAACCTTTCTGAACTTGGATCTCTGTTCAAATGAATGATGTCTGTCCTTGAAAGGGAATGAGGAAAGATAAAGTTTAGAAGGTAAAGATATAAGTAAAGCTAATGTACTGTAGTTAATGGAAGGCAGAAAATAAATTTGTGTCCTTCACATTTCCTACAACAATCCCTTGCGCATAACATTAGGTTAAATTGAATTGAAAACATAAAAAAAATAATGTACCTACGATCTCGTGATATTTGTGGCACGAGCTCAGGTACCCTCATTTTAAAGAAATGCTTTAAACTTGAGATGATAGTGATGTCTTACCACTGTTACTAAAGTCCAGAGAACAAGGTGGGGGGATACAAGATGATATCTAAATGGTAGGCAGGCAAGGTCTATATAGACAGTGTTAAATATATTGGCTTGTAGCCTGATACCAAACTTCTAGGAATTTCTATATAGAGAAAAGACTAAAATTATGATAAAATTTTAATTACTGAAGAAGCAACAGTCATTAATTTAGGCCAAGAAAGAGGAGTTTGGTACTTTATGGCTAGAACAGTGACTTTTGTGTGTGTGTGCTTATATATAATTATGAAATAACCTTGCTTTTTCTCATTTTATAGTGATCTTCTGTAACCTTCTCTGGGGTTGGTTTTTGTAAAGTTGTTTATATTTAATGGGAGAATAGCCTGGCTAACTGTGAGTGCCAGGACAGCTTCTGAATGTCAGGGATGCTCTTTGTCTTGCCAGTATGAAAAGCTCTTGCACAGTTGGAGATATGGGAGAATTGTTCAAAGATGGAAATATAAATTTGAGATTAATCAGTATGTAGTTGGAATTTTCAGATGGGTCCCACCCTAGCCTTAGGAAGACAGAGAAGAGTAAACAAAGGCAGGAACTATTGAACAGCATTGTCATTTAAGAAAGAAAAAAGATGACTAAGGAAAACAGACAATGTGTTATCAGAGCACCACCATTGTTATTTTAATAGTTTTGTATTTAAACAAGCTTATAGGAAAAAAATATTATTACTTACTAATGTATATAAGTCAATGACTACAGCTGATTTAGTGATTAACAGTCTAAATGTCCCTTCAACAAAATTGAACTCACTTCTTCAACTTCTGACAATACTGCCAGAAGAAAGTCTTTAGTTGTTAACCCCTTGAAGTGGTTTTATAGGCTGAAGAAACTCACCTAGCCCAAGGTCAGGAGCACTGCTTCAGGCAACCTGTTTTTAATAATCAATTGACCTGGGTATGTAAAGACCTGCTCCTCTCACCCCATCTCACAACAACTCTGCACATTCATCCTTATTTTAGAACTACATGCATTTTGACTGAAGCCTCTGTTGAGTCTATCAAAGAACAGCCTTTTTCTCTGCCCAATCCTGCTTCCTTCCCTTCCCTTCCACAGGTTTGATTTCAAGAACACTCCCTAATAAACTTCTTGCACACTAATCTCTGTGTCAGATTATGCTTCCCAGGGAACCCAAGCTGTCACAATTGGTATAGATGTGATTGGAGAAATCAGAGATGGGTACACGGTCTTAAAGCTGGATGATAAGGACTCACCACCCAGCTAGCAATAATGACCCCATCTACTCATGGTAGGCAGTGCACAGAGAGCCCGGCAACTCAGTACAAGTGCAGTTGTTAGAACTACCCCCACTGGTGAACTGCATATTACACCAATAGAAGGAAATGCATCAGAGCAAGCTGTCCCAACTTCAACACTACTGATATTTGGGGCCAGATAATTATTTGTTGTAGGGAACTGCCCTATGCACTTGTAGGATGTTTAGCAGGATACCTTGCCTCTATCTGCTAGTAGCACACTCTCCCACCCATGAATTATGAGTTGTGACAATGAAGAATGTTTCTACATATTGCCAAATGACCTTCTCACTTTCATGCCTTTGCTTATTTAAGCCTTCAACCTAAATATATTGCCTTCCTATCTATCTGTCAATTCCCGACTGTATCTTTGAATCTTTGATCCACTGCCAACTCTACCTAATGTCATTTAAGATGTCCAAGATACAATTATTTTTGCCATTCCCATTTTCTCTTAATAGCTCTATATAATTGGAACCAATCATTCTTCACTAGTACGAGTGCAGCCCCACTTATATTAATATCTACTTTACTGTGTCTGAGTTTCCATATACTTTACTTGCAGGAAATCCAGTTTCCTACAGATTTCTCCTTGGTAAATGTTCCATGAAAGTCGTGGGTGCTTGTATCAGCCTGGGACATCTCTCACCCTTATGCTAGCTGCCAGTGGATTAGGAAATCACCTTCTCTGATGACCCTGGGTTCAGCAGCGAGGCCTAAAGCACAGATTCATTGCCCACACACGGTTCCAGCAGTTCTGGGTATGCAGTGGCTGCCTTCTATGGCTCGCTTTCTCAGTTCCCTGAAGCAGAGGCTGCTTTTGTGATGGGATGAGAACATGTTACCACTTTGTCTGAATGTCTTCCAGCAAAGCTTGGTCAGGTGCTTAGGCACTATGTCTTCCAAATACACAAATACTTATTATTCCTCAGGAAACACACATACTGCAAGTGTGACTGGAACAGAAGTTATTTCCCTACCAGCACTCCCCTAAGTTCACCACCAACACTCATCCTTCATCTTTCGCCTTATCTTTCTGCCTGGTGCAGACTAACCCTGCCCTTTTCCTGTATAGAGAATTCCCAGCTTTGTTGTCCCACCTTGCATTTGACCTCTTCAGGGCTGCCCAGCCAGTTGTGAGTATCCTTGAAACTTTAAGGTTTTAACTAATTGTGAAGTTCTCTAATCTATAATATCTATTGCAAAAGATATTGACTCTGTGTAAAACTCTCACAATACTAAGCATGTTGAGTTGTATATTTTTGGCATTCAATAAATATAGTACATTATTTATATTAATTAATATTATTAATTAAGTATAACTTATTTATATTCATATATTATAGTATTACTAAGGGCCCGGTGCACAAAATTTGTGCACTTGAGGGAGGGTGTTTGTCAGCCCATCCTGCCCCCTCTCACATATTGGGAGCCCTCAGGGGATGTCCTACTGATGGCTTAGGCCTGCTCCCTGCTCCCCACGGGGAATGGGCCTAAGCCGCAGTCTGGCCTCCCTTTGTGGGAGGCGACCATGGTTAATCAGGGAAAGCCACCAGCCCCTTCAATCCACTGCTGCAGCCACTGCCAGTTACCTCAGCCACCAAGGTGTTTTCATCAAGACAGACTACAGTCCCTTCACCATGAAGAAATTACAACTTTTCTTTAGGCATTTTCAAGATGAGTCTTTCATAGGATATGACATTTCTTTCTTTGTGTGT
>PVJC01025743.1:12704-24594 GCA_004026665.1 Murina feae | reverse complement strand
GGTAGGATTGGAGGGCACCATGAAGCAGGTAAGAGGTGGCAGGGGGTCGGCGGCCTGCTTGGTGGGCTTCCCAGGCCCTTTGCGGGGCACCAGGAAGCAGGTAAGAGGCGGCAGGGGGTCGGCGGCCTGCTTGGTGGGCTTCCCAGGCCCTTGAAGGGGCATCGGGGAGCGGGAAAGAGGTGGCAGGGGGTTGGCAGCCTGCTTGGTGGGCTTCCCAGGCCCCTTGCAGGGCACCAGGAAGTGGGAAAGCAAGGTGGCAGGCTGGTGAGTGGGAAAGAGGCAGCGGGGCGGTCTCGGCCTGCTTGGCAGCTGCCCAGGCCCCTTTCCGGGGCACCGGGGAGTGGAAAAGCAAGGCTGCAGGGGCCAGGGTCCTGCTTGGCAGATCTCCAGACCCCTTGGCGGCACCGGGAAGTGGGAAAGGAAGGCAGCAGGGGACCGGTGAGTGGGAAAGAGTCAGTGGCCTGCTTGGCCCCTTTGGGGGCCACTAGGGAGTGGGAAAGCAAGCTCTTGGGGGCTGGAGTCCTGCTTGGCGGCTCCCCAGACCCCTTCTGGGGATCAGGGAGCAGGAAAAGGCTGGCCTGACCACGAGGCGGGGTTTTCCCTGCTTTCTGGTGGCTGGAGGAAGATGGGCAGTAGGCAAGCTTGGGAGGCAGGCCCTGGCCACAGCTCAAAAAAGAGAACAACATGCAGGGGAGGGCAAGAGTTTGAGAGATCAACATAGAGGGGATGCCTGCTCCAAGCCTCCACAGTGTGCCTGGGGGCAGGCCCCCAGCAGATAGACACACACAGGAGGACTGCTCTGAGCCTCTGATGTGGCTGGGGACAGGTCTCCAGTGGCCACACACACACACACACACACACAGAAGGCGCCTGGCAGACTGGGGCCATCATAGGATATCCACTGAGGGGTCCCAGACTGCGAGAGGGCACAGGCCAGGCTGAGTGACTCCCTCCACCCTGAGTGCACGAATTTTTGTGCACCGGGCCCCTAGTAAATTAAATAAAAAGGAAAAAAATAAGATGTGAATAAATGTGGTAACATGCCACATTCTTAGTTGCATTAACATCTAATCTAATAAAAGAATAATATGCAAATTGACCATCACTCCAAGACACCTAAGCCATGCCCACCAGCCAAGCCACGCCCCACCAGCCAATCAGAGTGGCTGTATGCAAATTAACCCAGCCAAGATGGAGGCCAACAGCCACAGAACTAGATCAAACAGGAGGCTTCTGTTGCACCAGGAGTAAACTGCCTAGGCCGGCTGGGCCTCTCTCTGCTCAAGGCAACATAGTTTCAATTATAGAAGCCATGGAGCTGAAGCAAACAGGAGGCTTTGTTCTCTGCTTAGGCCTCTGCTCAAAGTAACAAAGTTTTAATTATAGAAGATAAATAAACCCCAGAAACCTG
This sequence comes from Murina feae, assembly GCA_004026665.1. NCBI lineage: Eukaryota > Metazoa > Chordata > Mammalia > Chiroptera > Vespertilionidae > Murina > Murina feae. The sequence goes on along the minus strand of PVJC01025743.1, from coordinate 23,183 downwards.
ATTCCAGCCAGCCTCGCTGGGGCACTGGGTCAATGGGAGCTGTGGGAAGCCTGCAAATGACCCTCAGCCCCTCACCCAGGCTGGCCAGGCACCCCAGTAAGGACCTGAACCCTGACCATGCTGTGGGCAGCCTGCAAATGGCCCTCAGCCCCTCACCCAGGCTGGACAGGCACACGAGTAGGTGGACATCCCCCGAGGGGTCCCAGACAGCCAGAGGGCACAGGCCGGGCTGAGGGAACCCCCCCCCCCCGAGTGCACAAATTCTTGTGGACCAGGTCCCTAGTAATATTATAAAGATATCTATTCTTCCCCAAGTTAAAATATAAATTTAATGTATGCCAATAAAAATATAGCTACACTTAAAAAAAAAGAAAAAGAAATTTTTTTTCTTTTATGGAAAAGCAGACCATGCACTTACATCATATGGAAAATCAGGGTTCATATCACAGTGACTCACTTTCTAAACAGACCTCAGCTCTCCTACAGAATCTCCCACTCCTACCGCTGTCATCGGGGACGGTGCAGTTCTTCGCTTTCACATGCACATCAGATATGGATGACTCAGCAGTGACTTATTTTAGTTCTAGGACCACTCACTAAAAACTGAAATTTACTTAAGGTTGGTTCTGCTGTGTTATGTGACACAGAAAGTTAACATTTACAACACTGCAGTCTAGAAAATCTTGCTGGTTAAACCAGGTATGTCCAGTAAAAAGGTGATTGTGCTATTTGTCATGGCAAATGTAATTTATGAACAAACTTGACTTTTGCTTTCCTCCCCATCCATAATGACCCATGCGAGTTCTCATATACAGAAGTTTAAGAAACTCCCAATCCAACCAATCAATGACCATTTTTAAAAAAAATATGTTCACTTCTCTTCACTTCAAATTCTACTCCAAATAACTTAGTAATGTATCTTCCAACCCTAAGCTGAATTTTGAATAATGTCTTTCTGAATATTGTCCTATCAGCAGTCACCTCCATATATTTGCTATCATACTAATCATAATATTGAACTTCTCTTTATGTTTTGTTGCATGAACATTGCATTTTATTTTTTTACTTAAATCTAGAAATATCAGATTGCTTAAAATAGAATTAATTTAGATTTTATCACTTCCAAAGCCTTCATAATTCTCTGCAACAAGCTCAAACACCTCAACTGGACATTGTGGTCATGTATAATAAATCACATTGTTGTACCCATTTTGTCTCTCCAAGTCCTAACACAGCCCTGACCCATTTGGCTCAGTGGATAGAGTGCCATACCTTGGTTGTGGGCACATCCCCAGTAGGAAGTGTGCAGGAGGCAGCTGATTGATGTTTCTCTTTCACCAATGTTTCTAACTCTAACCCTTTCCCTTCCTTTCTGTAAAAAATCAATAAAATACATTTTTAAAAGAATCCTAACACAAACCCTCGTTCAAGAGAGTTCTCATAGTTCCTTTTTATTTCTCATTATAAACCTTTACGCAAATGTTTTCCCCAACCATAATATTTTCTTCTCTTTTTATTTTTATTTTTTTAATCCTCACTCGAGGATACTTTTTCATTGATTTTTTAGAGGAAGTGGCAGGAAGGGAGAAAGAGAGAGAAACATTGCTGTGAGAGAGACACATGATTGGTTGCCTCCTGCACGTGCCCTGATCAGAGCCAAGGGTGGCGCCGGCAACCAAAGTATATGCCCTTGACTGGAATCTAACCGAGGACCCTCCAGTCCCTAGGCTGAACGATGCTCTATCCACTGAGCCAAACTGTCTAGGGCTTCCTCTCACTTAAAAAAAAAAATCTACATTTATCTATCTCGTAATGGAAAAACTCCTTGTCCAAATATGAGTACCTTGATTTTCATTCTGTCTTGAAATAATATGAGTATCCATGATATATGTCTTGGCATGTCAGTATGTCCTACTTGAGTTAGTAAATATCCTTTTGACATTTCCTATATATTTTCCCCTAAATAGTTCCTGAAGACAAACCATGTATTTACTTTGTATAACATTTTTGCCAATTATAGCAGAACAATCCATATGTGTAAAATGTTAAATGAGTAGCTTTCTGTAAAAATTAATGAACAAGTATAATGTTGGCCAAATTTAATTTCTATCTTACTCCGTTTGCTATTTTACACTTAAATGCCATTGAAATAAAAAATGCTTCTTTATCCCCCTCCCAACCCAGTTTTTGTTTATCTCTTCCTTCAGATTATACACCGTGTAAAATGGAGGACCTATGTTTTCTACACTATTTGTGTCACAGTCGCTAGCAAAGCAAAATATAGACATGAGTTCCTCATAAATATTTTATGACCTGTCTTTGATAACTTTCTTCCATATTATGTTCCCTGAGGAGTGAGAATCAGCTTCCTAATCCCAGAGTTCCTACCTGAGAGAAAGGAGAGCTCATGCTGATTTTGATAACTGCCAGATCAAAAAGTTAATATGCCTTTCTCACCGCTGGAGACATTGTCTGTGACCAAAGGTGTCCCCATTTCCTGTTGGTGTGCACACAGAATTCTCATTAAAACTGTGGAGATTTTGCATGAACTTCAACAAAGATGTACCCTTTTGTGAAGAAAGATGAACATTCCTAAAATAAACTCCTTTTACATCTAAATTGCAACTTGCAGGAGGTCTAACTCCTGAGCTGTGCACAAATAAAGTCAAGGAAGACTGTCCTGTGGATAATAAGTACATGCAGAATTCTTTAGTAAAAAATCACCCACAATGGTTAGGCAAGATGCAGCTGTGCATGAATAATGATGCTCTCAACCGCTGTGCTGTTTGGAGCATGGCTTTTTGTTGTGTTTGGAAGAAATTAATGTAGAGATGAAAAGTTTCTATGGCACTGGCTTAACAAACAATAAAAATGAACTTAACAACGTAATTATATTGTAAATTCAATAATGCAGCATAATTACTGGATTTGGGGAAAATGATTCTCAGAAAATATAAGATACTTCAGTGATAATTTAAGAACACCTCAGGAAATATCTTTTTAGAAATTTGGTTATGCTTAAAAAGTGACATACAAACAATTAATCACATTGATACCGAATTTTTGGACTGGAACCCGGATTCTTTGTCTGCCGGAATCGAGGAATGAATACACAGACAGAAAGTGGTCTAGCAAAGGTGGAGATTTATTGAAGAACAAGTATAACCTTCCACATGGGGAGAGAGAAGAGTCCACAGAATGGACTCCCACCTACGAAGGGGAAAAAGGTCCAACTAAGTCCCTTTTCCCTATGGTTTATAAAGCCTGCAATTCCTGTGTCCTGATATCCCCTCTGATTGGTCAATATTCCCCTTCAAATTGGTTACTATAGTTATTCCTGAGGCCTTCCTCCCTCATAGTCCTTTCATTCCTCTGGGCTTTCTTCTTATTCATCTGAATAAAGGGCTTCCTTCTCTTTATTTTGTGAATATAGACCTTTCCTGGCTACTTCCAGTTCCCTTGTCTTATGTAAATGCAACTGTTGCTGCTCCTTTGTCTTATGGAGATGAAACTGCACCTGGCTTCCTTGTGTTATGGAAATGCACCTTCTCCCAGTCTGCAGCCCAGTGCTTTTCCATGGACCCTAATTCTAAGAAATCCCTAAGACTGACTATGTTCCCCCAAATTTCCTGCTTCAGCATCTATAATGAGTAGGATCTGAAAATCACCCCTTTGGTCAGTAAAATCACACTGCAATGTGGATTTGCCAAATTGGGGGACCAAAATTGTATGAAAGAAAAGGAAAAGAGAAGCTGCCTCTTTGCCTGGAATCCTGCCTCTTCTCCTCCTTATTATCTTTCCCAACTTGCTCTTTCCTTTTTGTCTCTATATTCTGGCTTTCTACATTCTGATCTCTCTTTATATTTGACTTACTCCATTCCCTCTTATTCTTTTTTCACACCAATAATAACTCTCCTCTTTTTCTACATCCTTACTTATGATATTTCAAGATTTAAAATGTCTACATATAGATAAAAATAATATGAAAGATGAATGCCAACTAGCTTGACTTCACCACACTATCTTCCACAATCTTCAAGGTTTATTGGTATTTAAATAAGAAATAGGTAATTAATCACCAGAATTTTGCATAATTGACCATTGTGTATTATGCAATCAATTAGGGCTGGGAGAGAAACTGGAAAAAACAACAGCATCCTGATATTAAAATAGCAGAGACTCTGTGCAAATATTAACTCTGAGATTTCAGTACCAATTTGTAATCTAATCTAGTAAAAGAGTAATATAGAAATTAACCGTTTCTTTGGGATGCCTCAGCCACACCTACCAGGCAATCAGAGTGGCTGTATGCAAATTAGTCCAGCCAAGATGGAGGCTGGCAGTCACGGAGCTGGAGTAAACAGCAGGCTTCTGTTGCACCAGGATCAAACTGTCTGCCAGCTGGCTGAGCCTCTCTGTCCTCAAGGCAACAACATAGTTGCAACATTGTTTCAATTATAGAAGCCTCAGAGCTGAAGCAAACAGAGCCTTCCTTTGCACCAGCGATAGAGGAAACTGCCTGCCTAGGCTGGCTGAACCTCTAACTAAGGCAACATTCTTTCAATTATAGAAGCTATAGAGCTGAAGCCAACAGGAGGCTTCGTTACCTGCCTAGGCCTTGGCTTAAAGCAACAGTTTCAATTATAGAAGATAAATAAACCCCAGAAACCTGCTTCCAGCCAGCCTTGCTAGGACATTGGGTCAATGGGAGCTGTGGGCAGCCTGAAAACAGCCCTCTGGTCCTCACCCAGGCTGCCCAGGCACCACAGTAGTGACCCAAAACCTGAAGAGGCTGTGGGCAGCCTGAAAACACCCCTCAGCTCCTCACCCAGACTGGCCACACCCCAGTGGGGTGAGGATCCACACTGGGGGGCTTGGCCAGCCTGCAAACAGTCATCAGCCCCTCACCCAGGCTGACCAGGCACGCCAGCTGGTGGATATCCCCAGAGGGGTCCTAGACTGCGAGAGGGCACAGGATGGGCTGAGGGACCTCCCGAGTGCACAAATTTTTGTGCACTGGGCCCCTAGTTTATATTATAAATAGCTATTCAACTTAGACCTTAACACAGTATGTGGTCTACTTTTTTCCTATTCTGTTATCCTTCATTATTTATGTTTTTTAAAAGTTTAGTTTTGTAAATAAAAACTATAACTTTTATGTCGGAAGGGGTTTGAGGGGTTGATGCATGCCCCCACAAGGTCAGCTACCAGACAGAGGAAACAGATTCCTTCCTGGAAACCTGAAGACCCCCAGGTGGGAATGCCCACTCATGCTCCCCCGCCCTCACTGAACAGCTGTATAAAAAATGCCCCCTACTCCCTCTCAGCGTGACTCTAGCGGCCCCTCCCCGGGGCCTCGGGACTTCACCTGGAGAGTGCAGAATAAATTCCCTTCCTTCAATCTTTCTGACTCTCTGACTCAGTTTCCTTCTGTGCCACAAATCTCACATAATGGTGCTGGAAACCCGGGTGGAGTGAGCACCCCATCCTCCCATCCCTCCATGGTTCGGGTGCCTCCTTCCCCTGTTCTCGCGGCTCAGGATCTCCTGACTTCACTCCTCGGCCTGGCTTCTCTCCTGGCTTGAAAGTAATATCAGTGGTTAAGTCCCGCTTCCCCTGCTGATCCCTGAGGTCTCTATCGGCCTTTCTGCCCATTAAAAAAAAAAAAAAAAAGCGCTCCTTCTCTGGACCCTTCCAGGAAGGGTTCTCTCTGGACCCCGGGAGGTAGTGGAGACGTCTGTACCTCCTTGGGTTCCTCCTTCCATCCGTGGCCATGCTCTGAAAGGCTGGGGTGCTGGCCCTTCAACACTGGCTACTGCCTCAGGGATCTAGCATGGGGAATCCAAATTCTAAACATGATCTGATCTGAGCACACCTCCAGGGTGCCTGCTCGCCAACCTGGCTAAAACTCGGCCTGTCTCCGGACCTCTGTCCTAAACTTCTCGTTTACTCCTGCAACGCCACATGGCCTCAGTACGAATTGGACAATGGGTTGCGATGACCCGGAAACGGGACCTTTGATTTTAAGGTCCTCACTGACCTCAGTAATTTCTACCAGCAAACTGGGAATTGGCCCAGGCCTCTCTCCAAGCCTTTCTCTGTCTGCGCTCCCACCCCTCCCTAAGCTTTCTCTGCCTACCCATACTGCTTCACTCTGAACCTTATCTGAGCCTCCAAATATCTTTCCTCCCCTCCAATTCCTCCGCCTCCCTCCAGAAAGCTCCTTCTGCCTCACCGTCTGCACCCTCTCCTCCTCCCTCCCTCCCAAACCTTCCCCCCAGCAGGCAACGCTGACTCCCCGCTGACTCCCTGCCCCCCTTCTCTTGCGTGGCCAGGGCCGCAAAAGAGCCTGAGGATGTGTGGGGAGAGGCCAGCCCTCGCCCTCCCTCTGGATGCCGACTCCCCAAGGCCTTGCAGATCTTGGTCCTTTCCTCCCCCAGCCCAGTGTCCGCACACGCGGCCTTCTCTCTCCCCTCCTCCACAGCCGGGAACCCACCACCCCGCCCTCCCTTACCCAAGCCAGACAACTGCTCCTCCCCAACCCCCGACTGCTTCCCCAGGCAGTTAGCACACACGTGTGCACAAGCCCCTCTCCTTTCCTCTGTCCTCTCCGGGAAATTGCCTCAGACCCCTGGTTTGAGATCTAGTGAACAAGGCCTTTAAGGTTTTTAATGCACGGGAGGAGCTGGCAGACAGCCTGCCTTCGACAGAAGGTGGAGCCGCACTCTCAAGCCTTAGTTGCCACCCTGCAGTCTGACCGCAGCCGTGCATGGCCCCGAGGGGGCTGTGCGTAGTGGGGGGTGCAATGGGGGACAAACGCCACCTGGAGACAAATGCAGAAATGGAGGCCGCTGGTCCAACCAAGCCCTGCCAGGCGTGCAGTCAAAGTCGCCACTGGAAAAGGGACTGGCCTTCTAGGTCATGACCCGCCGCTGGCCATGCTGGGACTGGCCGAAGCCTGAAGGAGCCTGGACTCAACAACCCCCATCACCCTCTCCGACCCCAGGGTAACATTAAAGGTAGCCGGTAAGCGGGTCTCCTTCCTGGTCTACACGGGGCTGCCTTCTCTGTTCAGCCCTCCTATTCAGAGTTCCTTTCCTTCCATGATCTTGGTCATGGGTATTGATGGCAAAGCCACCTGCACACTGACCACCAGACCCCTTTCCTGTCTCCTTAATGATAGCCCTTTAACACACTCGTTCTTAGTCATGCCTCCATGCCCCGGTCAAAATCAGATTTAAGGACCCTACCTCATTTCCCTCCCACCCCAGTTCCCTACAGGCACTTTCCTTTCTGACTTTACTCTCACAGCCCCTGGCAGACTCTGAGAGCCCGGTTTCAACTTTTTTTCCCCTTCTCCTCGCTGGTCCCACCCACTCGCCAGCAGCGGCAGCATTGGTCGTGGCAGAGCCACCAGAGCAAGCTACACCCCTCCCCCTCGGTGGAATTTGCAACCCCACAAGGCTGAGCCATTCCTGGGACTGTAAACACCTTATTTATTTCCTTATCTTCTCCAAGACTGTCCTCTCCTCTGACAAAGAAATGTTCTCCTTTCTCAGGCTCACTGGGTGCTCTTGCCTCCAGGTTACATGACGAGGGCACCCCCTCACTGAGCCTTTAGATCCCAAAGGCCAACATTTTCACCCCTTTAATGCTCTGAAAACTGATCTGACCTCAGCGTCTTCTCACCCCCGCGCCCCCTCCCTCACTCCATCCTTCCCAAAGAACAGCTTCCTTGACTGAGATCATTATCTCTAGGAAAAACGCGGCAGTTTTAAATCGAAGCGGCTGGAGGCCTGGGAGAAGGCTGCGGGACCTGCACCCTCTTCCCCCTGCATTTCCCCCAGCCCCTACACCAGGCCGCTACAGAAACACCATCAGACCCCCTCTCCCCATCCTCCCTCATTCGTCAGGCTTTCTCTAAGCTCTGGGATCCCCTCCCGGTGTTCCTCCTTCTCTCTCTCTCTCCTGGACACCTCTAAGCCGTTCCAACTATTTACTGATGAAAGACAGGGGGTGGCTATTGGGGTCCTCACCCAGCCTCTAGGGCCAACCTTCACCCCCATAGCCTACCTGTCCAGACAGCTTGACCCCACGGTCCGGGAATGGCAGCCCTGCCTCTGGGCTCTGGCCGCAGCTGCCGTTCTCACCCAGGAGGCTCAAAAAATCTGCCTCCAAAAACCCTTTCAGGTTTCCTCCACCCACAGACTACAGGATCTTCTGTCTCACCAACTCTTATCTCTCCTTGCCCCTTCTCGCATGCAAGAACTCCATCTCTTATTTCTCAAAATCCTGACTTCATTTGGTAAGACTGAGAGAATTAATGCACTCCTTAAAAGGTCATCTAACTGAACTCTCTCTAGTAATTCGCAGCTCCTGGCTGGAACTCTTTCCCATGGCCCTGACCAGAATCTGGGCTACACCAAGAAGCCCCACCTTCTTGAGTCCTTTTTAGTTTCTATATGGGAGACCCTTCTTGCTCAACCACTGTCTCCCTACTGATCCTCCTCCCCTGGGTGCTGATCTTTCATGTCTGTCCCACTCGGGCAGCTGCTCTGAGAACACGTGGACAGGTTTCTGCCCAAGCCATAATCGACCCCCAAGGTCCTCCTCAGTCACCCTCCCCCTCCTCCTTCTTTGATCCTGAGCAACCTACACCCACCCATAGCGCCGCCTCCCTCCCCATCATGTTAGAGGTGAGTATCGCTGCCTCAGTAAACCTCGCCTGAGGGGGGGCCCCTCAGGAACAATCTGGTCACTGCACAGGACCTCAATGACAAGCTCCAGTTAGCCCTGGAGTCCACAATCGCCTCTTTAGCTTCCCTACAGTGGCAAATAACATCAATAACCCAGGTAGCCCTACAGAACGGGCACGCCTTAGATCGCTTGACAGCAGAAAAAAAGGAGGGACCTGCATATTCCTTCAGGAAGAATGCTGTTACCACATCAATGAGCCTGGAGTAGTGGAACAAAACGTGCAGACCCTGACTGAGGTGAGTGAAGAACTACGTACAAGATACTCCCAGGACAACTCTCTTTTCGGCTGGTTCCAAAGCCCCTTAGCTACCTGGGTCCTACCCATGATAGGGCCCCTAATTCTCATCTGTCTTTTTTTTTTTTTTTTAGCTCCCCTGCCTCCTTAATTTCATCCGCTCCCAGATAGCAGAGATTTCATGGGTGACTGCAAATCAGCTCCTGCTCCAACCCTACACCCAGCCACCCTCCGAACTGCCTCTGCTTGACCCTGGCCTTTAAACCCTGCCTCATCATCCGTGGTCAGCTAGAAGTAGCCAGAATGAACCTGCGCCCCTTATCACCAAAAGGCTGGGATGTTAAGTCAGAAGGGGGTCAAGGGGTTGATGCATGCCCCCACAAAGTCAACTACCAGACAGAGGACACAGATTCCTTCCTGGAAACTTGAAGAACCTCAGGTGGGAACGCCCACAACTCATGCTTCCCCACCCTCACTGAACAGCTGTATAAAAAACGCCCCCTACTCTCTTTTGCTGCGACTCCAGTGTCTCCTCCCTGGGGCCTCTGGACTTCAGCCAGAGAGCGTAGAATAAATTCCCTTCCTTCAATCTTCCTGACTCTCTGACTCAGCTTCTTCCTGCACTGCAAACCTCACAATAACTATTGAAATTGTAATTTTTAGGGATGAAATAGGCAGGTTTAGGGAATTTTTTAAATTAAGAGGGTCCATGGAAAAAAATATGGGGCTACAAAGTTGCAAAAGTTATATTTCCATATAATAAAAGTGTAATATGCTAATTAGTCTGAACAGCTGAACAACCTTCTGAACATCATTCTGGACATCCTTCCAGATGACACTACAGCAGCGGGGACCAAGGCAGAGGTGTTAAGTGTGATCACACAGGCAAGCAGAGTGGTTAGGGATGATCAGGCAGGCAGGCTGAGATGATTAGGGGCAATGAGGCAGGCAGGAGAATGGTTAGGGGCAATCAAGAAGACAGGCAGAGTGGTTAGGGGCAATCAGGCAGGCAAGCAAGTGTTTAGGAGCCAGCGGTCCTAGATTGCAAGAGGGTGCAGGGTGGGCTTGTTGCGGAAAGACCAGAAAAACTAAGCGAAGCTCTTTGAAGGAGTGGAGAAAACATGGTTTTAATCACGCGCGGTCTCCGGGAAATGTTCCAAATCAGAGCAAAGCAACACTCGGGAGCCCTTCCTCATATATGCTTCCCGAGTTAATCTTATTACAAATGTGTTCCCTCCCTCCAGGTCTTAGAGGAACTGAAACTCCCAACCTCCCTTTCCCCAGGTGTTTCCAAAGATTCCACCCATCTTAACAATCTACCCTTTCCCAGGTGTTCCAAGGTTACTGTGTCAGCTAACAATCCACCCTTCCCTCAGGGCAGCGATTCTGCTTTGTTTTGCTAATCCAAGATTAGAAGGAGGCAGTGCCTTAGCTGAAGGTCATTTCCCCCAGAACATCAAGGCTACCTTTGAATTAGCCCTTTTTCC
>PVJC01025743.1:0-12604 GCA_004026665.1 Murina feae | reverse complement strand
GCTGAGGGACTCCCCCATCCCCATGCATAAAATTTTTTCATGCACTGGGTCTCTGGTATTTTCATAAGACAGAGAAGTTGGTAGAGACAGTAGTTACATTTTCATAAGACCAGGAGTTGGGAGAGGCAGTAGTTACATTTCCATAAGATAAGGGAACTGGGATTAACAAAAGGTCTATATTTACAAAATAAAGAAAGAGTAAGAAAGCCCAGAGGGAATGGGAGAACAATGAGGGAGGAGGGCCTCACACAACCCAAGTGAGGCTTGATCTTTGAGCTCAGGAGTTGCTATTGTAACCAAATCAAAAGGGGATAGTGACCAATCAGAGAGGATATCAAGGCACAAAAACTGCAGCCTCTATAAGCCAGGGAAAAAGGAACTTGGTGGGACTCTTTTCCCCTTCTCATGTGGGAGCCTGTGCTGTGGGACTCTTTCCCCTCCCCACATGGAAGTCTGTGATTGTCCTTCAATACATTTCCACTTTTGCTATATCATCTTCCTTCTATGGTTTCATTCTTTGACTCTGACTGACAAAGAGCCTGAAAAGCCATCTGCCCAGGGAAACACTGCATATTCCAGGCCCCAGATCCCATATCACTGTGAGCCCATGGAATGTCTATAAGAAATAGTTTACCCAGGACTAAGGCAGTGGTTCTCAACCTTCCTAATGCCGAAACCCTTTAATACAGTTCCTCATGTTGTGGTGACCCCCAACCATAAAATTATTTTCATTGCTACTTCATAACCGTAATTTTGCTACTGCTATGAGTCATAATGTAAATATCTGATATGCAGGATGTATTTAGGCAACCCCTGAGAAAGGGTCGTTCAACTCCCTAAAGGGGTCGTGACCCATAGGTTGAGACCCGCTGGACTAAGGTAACTCTGAAAATGAGTAATTCCGGTATGTAACATTATTTGGTTAATTTGTGCCAAAAAGTAAAATTCTACTAGAATTATTTGAGTATTTATGACTCATTACCATGAGCCAGGGAGGTTGATTTCAGGAGACTGAGATTTTTTTAAAAATATATTTTATTGATTTTTACAGAGAGGAAGGGAGAGGGATATAGAGTTAGAAACATCAATGAGAGAGAAACATTGATCAGCTGCCTCCTGTATACCCCTTACTGGGGATGTGCCTGCAATCAAGGTACATGCCCTTGACCGGAATTGAACCTGGAACCCTTTAGTTTGCAGCTGACGCTCTATCCATTTAGCCAAACTGACCAGGGCAGGATGTTTTAATCTTATTCATAGAACATAGAAACCTTCCAGAATTTTCTATGTTCTCAAACTTAGCTTCATATTTGAATCACTTGAGGAGCTTTTAAAAAATATATGTTTTGGCCCGTCTTCAAAATTGTAGAGGACAGGATCTGTACATCAGCATATTTTAAAAGCTTCCTACATAATTCTGAAAAACAAACAAAAAACATCCTTTTCAATATATGACCATATGATACGAACAATTAGGTTTAAAGTATGGTAATAAATTCCAGAGTGGTTAGAGCCACACATCATCCTTCAATAGGCAGGCTGAGAGTCATAATCATTCATGAAAAACATTTGATATCTAAATTGATATGAAAAGTCAACTACAAAAGCAACATATTGTTAATCCCAGACCCTATCACCATTATTTGAATATCAATAAATGTCCTCCGATTCCTCCCTATAAGTCTTTGAGCCCATATAATGGCTTTATTGTGTATGTGTGTATGGGTGTGTAAGAAAGCTTCTCTCCAACACCACTTTAGATTTAATGATTCTATCTTCTATCAGTAAATTATGTCTGTTGAGAAGGCTCCTGCTGATGGTGAATCATCATCCTTGCTACATGAAAAAGATGGACATCAAGGAAAGTGAATTTTACAATAATGCTTTTGAGTATGCTCCCTCCAAGGTTATCATCGTTGCCTTTTGGACCTTTGACACTTATCATTAATTACTAAACAAGAGTGTTACTATTCCCACCACCAGCATGCTACCACCACTCATAGGCATTAGTGTAATTGAATAAACAACTACTTCTTTCTTTAATTACAAAATGCAATTACAATGTACTTTAAGTATTATTTTGTATTAGTTTCAGGTGCAGCATAGTAGTTAAAACAATCATATACTTTGCAAAGTGTTTCCCTGAAATTTCCAGGACCTATCTGCCGCCATACATAGTTATTTCAAAATTATTGACTATATGTCCTATGTTGTATTTTACATCCCTGTGACTATTTGGTAACCATCAATCTGAACTTCAAAATCCCTTTACCTTTTCAACCTTGTTCCCAGCCTCCTCCCCTCTGGCAACCATCAATCTGTTCTCTGCATCTATGAGTCTGTTTCTGTGTTATTGTTCTTGTTTTTGTTGTTGTTTGTTTGTTTATTGTTCTTTAGAGTCCACATATAAATGAAGTCATATGGTATTTGACTTTCTATGTCTGACTTATTTCATTTAGCATAATACCCTCCAGATACACCCATGCTATCACAAATTATAAGATTTCACTATTTTTTATAGCCAAGTATTATTCCATTGTATATATGTCCCACCATTTTTTTAAATCTACTCCTCTATTTGGACACTTGAGTTGCTTACATATCTTGCCTATTATAAATACTCCTGTTATAGACATAGGGGTACATATATTCTTTCAAAGTGTTTTTTTGTTTCTTCAGATATATACCCAGAAGTGGAATTGCTGGGTCATAAGGCAGTTCCATATTTTATTTTTTGACGTAACTCCATGTTGTTTTCCACAGAGGTTGCATCAATCTGAATTGCATTCTCACCAACAGTCCACAAGTGTTCTCTTTTCTCCACATCCTTGCCAACTCTTATTGTTTGCTGATTTATTGGTGAGAGCCATACTGACAGGTATGAGGTGATATCTCATTGGAATTTTAATTTATATTTCTCTAATGATCAGTAACTTTGAGCATCTTCTTATATATCTACTAGAGGCCTGGTGCACAAGTTTGTGCATGGTGGTCCAGGGTCAATCAGGCAGAGGTAGCCAAGGGGAGGGGCCATAGGGAGTTGGTCAGCCAGCCCCGCCCCCAATCAGGGTGGGGACGCTGATCATGGGTGGGGTTGGCTAGGGGGAGAGGAGGTGATGATTTGCCTTCCAGCCCCACCTCCTGGTCAAATTCCCAGTTGAGGGAGCAATTTGCATATTAGCCTTTTATTATATAGGATTGGGCGTCTGTATATCCTCTTTGGAAAAGTGTCTATTCAGATCTTCTGCCCATTTTTTCCAATTGGTTTGTTTGTTTTTTTAGTTTTGAGTTATAGGAGTTCTTTTAAATCTTAGATATTAACCATTCATTGGACATATCATTTGCAAATATCTTCTCCCATTCGGCAGGGTGTCTTTTTGTTTTGTTGATGATTATCTTTGCTGTACAAAAATTTCTAGTTTGATGTAGTCCATTTTGTTTATATTTTCTTTTGCTTTGCATGCCTGAGGAGATAAATCAGAAAGAAAAATATTACTAAGAGAAATGTCTGAGATTTTACTGCCTATATTTGTTTTCCTGAGTTTTACATTTAAGTCTTTAATCAATTTTTGTTTATTCCTATATATGGTGTAAGAAGGTGGTCTAGTTTCATTATTTTGCATGTATTGGTCCAGTTTTAGCAACAACATTTATTGAATAGACTGACTTTACTCCACTGTATCTTCTTGCCTCCTTTGTCAAGTATTAGTTTACCATGTATAGGTATGGACTTATTTTAGGGTTCTCTACATTTTTTCATTGATCTTTATGTCTTTATGTCTGTTTTCATGCCAGTACTGCACTGCTTTTATTACTATAAACTTGTAGTATAGTTTGACATCATGTAGTGAGACTCTCCAACTTTGTTCTTCTTTCTCAAGATTGCTGCAGCTATTTGGGGTCGTTTATTGTTCCATATAAAATGTTGTAATGTTTGTTAATAGATATGTAAAATATACTATTAGTATCTTGATAGGAATTTCATTGAATGTTTAGATTGCTTTAGTTAGTTTGGATATTTTAATGATGCTAATTATTTCTATCCAAAAACATAGTACTTTCTTCCATTTATTTGTATCTTCTTCAATTTTTTAATTCACTATCTTATAATTTTCTGAGTACAGGTCTTTTATCTCCCTGGTTAAATTTACTTCTAGGTGTTTTGTTTTGTTTTTAATGAAATTGTAAATAGGATTTTTTTCCCCTTAGTTTTAATTTCTGATAGTGCATTATTGGTGTATAACACTGAAACCAATTTCTGAATATTTATTTGTATCCTGCTACTTTAATAAATTCATTTATCAGTTCTAATCAACTATCTCTTTCATAAGCTTTGCTTATATGTTTCAATCACCACATAAATATTTAATTAAACTTTAACAGGTGTCAGGTTCTTGACTAGATATTTTCCAGTAGCTGTTTCTGTAGTTGACAGTATTCATAGTGCAGTTCCTGTCAACTGTCAATATAAAAAAAATATAACATGACAACATCACTCCCCTGCCCAATCTTCATCCCACCCAAGGAGACAGAATTCCTTATTTCACTATTGTGACACATTCTATTATCCTTCTATATAATAAAAGGGTAATATGCAAATTGACCCTAACAGCAGAACAACTGAGAATGACTGGTCACTATGACATACACTAACCACCAAGGGGCAGACACAATGCAGGAGCTGCCCCCTGGTGGTCAGTGCGCTCCCACAGGGGAAGCTCTGCTCAGCCACAAGCCAGGCTGAAGGCTGCCAGCACAGCGATGGTGACAGGAGCCTCTCCCGTATCTTCAGTAGCACTAAGGATCTCTGACTGCAGCTTAGGCCTGCTCCCTACTGGCAAGTGGACATCCCCTGAGGGGTTCCAGACTGCAAGGGGGCACAGGCTGGCTGAAGAATCCCCTCCCCCCCCCCCGCAAGTGCACAAAGTTTTGTGCACCTGGCCTCTCGTTTTGCTATAAAAGCAATACTGCCTTGTTCTTGGAATCTTTTCACAGGTTTTCATTTCAAAAATAATTTTGACTGTTCTTTTTAACAATATACTTTACCTATGCCCTAGGGGATTTAAGGAGAAGAATGTATGTTTGAGTGTGAATGGGAAGAGGAGTTTTATTCTGAGTGGCATTCATCATGTTCTGTTAAACTTTTCTTATTAAGTTGAAAACACTACTTATAGAAAAAAATTCCTCACCATCTCCTCCCCTTTATCAGCTATTATTTTCCAGAAAATTCTTCACTCATTCATGCAAACATACTCCTAAAGATCTTTTGTGGACATAGGGGAATTATATATGGGATCGTGATATCACACATTATAATTTATATAATTTTTATTTGCAATTTATTATTCTGTGTATAATTTAAAATTTTACTACTCTTTAGTAGTTTATAATTTTATACATTTATTTTTACATAAAACTATTAAAATTATTATATAGCATATTCCATATAACATATATTAACTAATAAAAGCGTAATATTAAAATTAACCGTTTCTTTGGGATGGCCTAAGCCATGCCCACCAGCCAATCAGAGTGACTGTATGCAAATTGGCCTAGCCAAGATGGCAGAGGCTGCAGCCCCGGGCTCTGCCATCTTGGGAGCCTGGGACCTGGGAAGGCATCTGGCGCCCTGGGCCGGCCAGGAGGAGAAGCCTTCCGGGGGAAGCAGGGACCAGCCGGCGGGACCCGAGGCCTCCTCCTGGGAATCCTATGGGGTGGCCAGTGCCACCTGATAGGCTTCCCAGGCAGAGAAGCCTGGGGGGTGGGGGGATGGGACCAGCCAGGGGACCCATGCCCCCTCCTGGGAAGCCTATGGGGTGTCCAGCGCCACCCCATCGCTTCCCAGGTGGATGGCCCAGAGGGTCAGTGGGAGCTGTGGCCAGCCTGAAAACTGCCCTTAGCCCCTCATCCAGGCTTGCCACACCCCCTGGGGTGAGGGTCTCCACTGAGGAGCTTGACCAGCCTGCAAACAGACATTGGCCCCTCTCCCAGGCTGGCCAGGCACACCAGCAGGTGGACATCCCCAGAGGGGTCCCAAACTGTGAGAGGGCACAGGCTGGGCTGAGGAAACACCCTCCACCCCCCCCCATTGCCCCAGTGCACAAATTTTTGTGCACTGGGCCCCTAGTATCTTAATAAATATGGATTCATTCTTAGGGAATGAAGCTTGATTTTTTTTTTTTTTGTATAAAATATGCTTTGTTTTTATTGATTTTAGAAAAAGAGGAAAGGAGTAGGTGTTATTCCCAGATTTCTTGATCCCCAAAGACCACCAGGGAGCTGAGTCTGATGCAAAAGCAAAGAGCCTTTATTCGAGCTCAGTCCCACACACACTCAGCGACGCAGTGGCAGGGTGGAGAGAGAGCAAGTTTCAGGAAATCAAAGGTTTTATAGGGCGTCTGGAAGTAATGGATGGAGTAATGTGTGTGGCTCCTGTTGATTGGTCAAGAGGGAAGGGCCAGGGTTTGGTTGCACAGGGGGTAGGATACAGTTGGCCTAATTTGTACTTGCGTCATTTCCTCTGCATCCCTATTGGCCGGTTTGAAAGGGGTGGGGGGGGGAGGTTGAGCAACTGTTGCAACTGTTACATTCTTGTAAAAGGGACAGAACAAAAGGAACAGTTTGGAGTCAGTCTTGCACCGCCCTTTCATGGGAAAGAGAGATAAACATAAATGAGAGAGAAATATGACCAATCAGCTGCCTCCTGCGTGCCCCCTACCAGGGATCAAGCCCATAACCTGTGCACATTCCCTGACCAGGAATATGCTTGGGGACCTCTCGGTGCATGGATGATGCTCAACGAACTAAACCACACAGATCAGTACTGCAGCTTGATTTTTTTTTTTTTACTGAAGTATATGCTGTTTGCAAATCCATTGCAGGAATTACTCAGAAAGTGCTCTTGTTTCTCTGTTTAGAAATGTAACAGATATGAACCTATAAAATAAAGAAAATTCATCAGTACATTTTATTCACTACATAGAATGGAAATTTGCAATCTTTATATAGTCTATGTCAGCGTTATCAAACTTGGTGACACCCTATATATACAAACTCTACATTTCTATTATTAGGACCTATATAAACAGAAAACATTACAAAGAAAGTAAAGTGTTTTATTTTGAAATCCAAGAAATACAATGTATGTACAGCAAAAGGCAGTGGGAGATCACCACCCTCTTCATTGATATAACCCTTTTCATTTTCTCCTGTGGTCTTGCTGGTCATGGAATCATATCAAATATTTTTAACAGCATGAAATAATCAACAAACCTGAACTAGAGAAAGAACAAGATCAGTAGACAGTAAAATGTTCTGATGGATTAAAAAATCTGTTATGAAATTTAGGATTCTAAAATCCTCTCTTTTGTTATGGTTCCATTAACATATATTTATTTATAAAAATTATCTTTAAAAGTATTATAATGTGGGTACCACTCAAAAAAAATTTTACCCTGCACAAACTTTCCTCGATGTGATTTATGACATACAACTTTCTTAAATTTAAAACTAAATAAAAATATATTTTGGGTAAGAGGATAGATTTATAGTAAGACTTTTATTTTCCCTTAGATTCAATTATCTCAAAAATATGATTTGATGAATAATACAAAATATAATAAGCCATATACTTTCTTCAATTCATTTTGAATTTTTTTTCTTGAAAAACACTTTGTTCTCATTCACAAAGATATTATGTCTCAACAATTGGTCATATAGTCACTTTCTAAAGGAATATTCTTTGTGGTGATAGATAAAAGACCTATTTTACCTCCTGGGGGTCTACAGACTTATTCTTGTGAATTTTTAGTTTTCAATGAGAAATTTTTAATTCTATATTTTCACTATAATAATAGCATATTATTGAAGCTGTGAATAAACTAAATAGACAATTTTAAAACTATTACATGGTTTTAGTGCTGGTTAGTACCTAATGATGCTTTTCACCATTAAGAAGTAATAACAAGAAGTAGCATTGCCCTGGAGTACATGTAAAAATGTACAGGAATCAAATATTATCATTGATTATGTGAGATTAAATAACATTTTTGGCAGGCAAAACAGACATTCATAACAACGGTTCTGAATGTAAATCAATCACATCTTTCTGTGTCTACAACCTTTTTCAAGATGACTATGCTGCTTACTCGCTTCTAAAAACTGAACTGGCCTGTGGCTCACACAGGTTAATAGAATAGAATGGGACAAAAATGATATTGTGTGTGTTTGAAAGCCTATGTGGAAACTAAGACATCACAGGCGAAGACAGCACCAGTCATCCAAGTTGTAGATGAGGCCACATAGAACAATCCTATCTGATGGTGCAAGTGATATACACAATTTTGAGGAAATGGTGTTTTTACATCATTGAGATGGTTTGGTATAAAAGATAACTCATGTAGTAGTGTTCTATTTTTAAATATTAATGTATTTCCCATAATTACATGAAAATCCTATACATATTTTTTAGAATTCACTAATCCAACATTACCTGAAAATGTTTACAAAGCAATCATAACAGAAAAAAAATATTTTTTTCTATGATAAAGAATATAATAGATCTTTTAGTATCTCAATATGACTGTTCACCCAACAATATTTTATTCTCACATATTTCTTTGGAGCCAGGAGTTAAGAGAACACTTTGACCTTGAGCTCTGCATAATAAAGTAACATTAGGTATTTCATGACTTAGGGAGGAAAACAAAATTTTCTACGGTCCTTTGCATTTCTAGAGATATAAATTTGAAGAGGTTATTTTTTGTTGTTCATCCTAATTCTTTTTATAAGTTAATGTTTTTCTCCCACTTTTATATTGGCTTTTCACTGTATAGCATTTTTTGCTTATTTGACTATAAAGTCAAAAATTTTCAATGAAATATTTTTGAGTTAATGGAACTAAATTGCAAAAAAAAAAATTAACAGTTTTGAATTATTTTTCAATAGTGGTTTAAAATGGTAAATTTCATTATATTATGATGTAAATAAAATTACCCCTTTTGCTATGCTCAGGACAAAATGTGGATGAACCTGGAGAGATAATTGGTAGGGAAAAGGTATTCTAAATCAACCTCATTTGTGAGTGGTAATCTGGATGATGTAAATCAGAAACTAATAAGAACTGGATTCCTTCAAGGAAAGAGTTTAGTTACAAACTATTTGGGACCCTGAAAAACTAGTGTTTACCCTAGTTCATGGCTATTTTTCTGAGAACTGCATTATGAGATACCTCTTTTGCTTGACTCTATGTATTCTATATTAAGAACAATGGCTTAATTCACTTAGCATAATGCTCTCCAGTTTCATCCATGCTGTTGCAAATGGTAAGAATTCCTTCTTTTTTACAGCAGCATAGTATTCCATTGTGTAGATGTACCACAGTTTTCTAATCCATTCATTTGCTGATGGGCACTTAGGCTGATTCCAAATCTTAGCTATGGTAAATTGTGCTGCTATGAACATAGGGATGCATATATCCTTTCTGATTGGTATTTCTGGTTTCTTGGGATATATTCCCAGAAATGGGATCGCCGGGTCAAATGGGAGTTCCATTTTTAATTTTTTAAGCAATAAAACAAAATTAAAAAAATAAAAATAAAAAAGAACAATGGTGTTTTTACATATGCCAGCTTAATTATACAAAATTAGAAATAATTAATATCAGTAAATGACAAAGGTATCATGATTGGGAAGAAATACTTTCATAATCATTTATAACTTAAGTCTAGTTAAATTATATGTAAAACTTCTTTTAGTTTCAAGTCTATTCTGTAAAGAAATTACTGAAGGATATAGACATGATCTCTTAGACAATAACAATGTATATGTAAAATTAAAATGATTATTTAGAAATATAAACAATGAGTACAAATATAAAAATTTTAAATATTAAGTTCATTTTTTTGTTTTGAAACTACATGCATATCTGCTAAGTGATACACAATAAAATGATAGTTCTTTCATATCATTGGGATGAATTATCTCATATTGTATAAAGAGTACTAATACCTTCAGTTACTACAATAGATATAGAAATTCTATAGGAGACATAAAGTCAAAACACTTATTTATAACTATCTTAGTAAATACCAGCTTTTTGTCTTATCTTTTTAATGTAATGTACTGTCATTGGACAATAGAATTGACTATCACTTTCCTGAATTTCCAAGGTACATAAATGATGAAATTATCTTACCCAGAGACCTTTATTCTTCTTTGGGTCAATGATAAAGGCAAAGTAAAGCCAAAGCTTCAAAAACTTTAATAGTTAACCATTTATAAGAAATGGCACTTTTTAAATGAGCAAGACACCAAGAAATGTTGAGTGTAAGAAATGTCAGAATGAAATATAGCAAAGGCAACTTCATACTGAGAATCTTTATCAGAGTGCATAAGTCTTTTCACATGTCACCCTTATCCTGGTGTGAGGATCATAGAGGAAATAATTGCTAAAGGGTGTATCCAGCTGAGTTTCTATTTCACCTTTATATTTATGAGAAAGAAGATAAAGGGCAGTGCCCAATCTAGCAAGATCAGAGTTTAAGGTTTTAGTTGGATGTTAGATTTGTACTCTGGTAATTCAGGTTGCATTTCCTAAAGAACTGATGAAATGTGAAGATGAATAATTTAAACCTTCTCTAATCAAAAATTATTTCCAGCAGAATATGAAGGCGTCACAATTAATTAAAAATCTTCTCTTTTGATTTACTTTCAAGTTATTAGAATATAAATGTTTAGCAAATGAAAAAAATAAGGAAATATTTCAATCTAATAGAGAATAAAAATTAATGTAATTGAAACATAATTGAATGAGACAAGCAGAGACACAGGTTTTGAAAACACCTTTAGTAGAGTCATTGGATTCACTGGATTTAGTGACAATATCACAAGAGTCCACTCAGAAAACTTTAGGTGGTTGACAGAATCTGCCTTTTTTTTTTTTTTTTTTAATAGTTAATGCTGAGCCAAGATGATAGCATAGGTCAACATAATAAAGGTGGTACAGTCACATCAAAATTACTACTAAAATGCAGAACAACCATCATTTGGAACCACCTAAATCTGCCTGAATGGAGGTCCTACAACTAGAGAAGTAAGAGGAAGGCACAGTGAGACAGGTAGGAGGGGAAGAGGCCATGAAACAGGGTGGTCGGGGACCCCAGTACGCTCTGTTTTTAATTGGGAGGGATAGCTTGGCTGAGGAGGCCCCCTGTGAGAAACGAGGGATCCCGCCGCACAGCAGGCCCCCAGCCCAGAATTCTAGTGCCGGGAAGAGAAGTCCTCACAACTTTAGGGTATGAAGCCAGCTGGGATTCTGGCGGAGTGACACGGGGGCTGCTGGTTTCCCAGGCAGTTCTCAAAGGGCTTGAGCAGGACTGACTTGGACTCACGCATTCCGAACTTCAGCACTGGGGCAGCAGCTTGAAAGGAACTAGGGTCATTCAGGGAGGAGTTAAATTATCTGGCATCAGAGCAAGAACTCTGGGACAGCTTTCTCCCAGACAAAAATTCTGGGACCTCCCCCTCATAGAGCTGACTGTCGGGCACCACATGTGAGCCTCCATCAACCTGGCCCAGACTGCCTGGCCCTGGGGGTTCCCTGAGATCCCACCCTTTTCAATTCTCAGCCCCAACCGAGCTGTTTGCAGCTGCTTTTCATATGAATGGCCTCTCCCAGCTCATGCTTTAGACTTTCCTAAAATGTCTCATATAGGCAGCAGGTGGAGTCAGTGTGCCCTACACCTCTCAATAAGCGGCCCCAGGCCCGACATTAGGAGCAGCTTGCCAAGGCTCAGTTTGGCCTCTCCTGGGCAGCTCTAAGCCCAACACAAGCAGTTGCCATCTGTAGATCTCTCTATAGCTTATGGCAGGTGACCCTAGACAGGGTATCCAATGGATAGCTACAGATCACACCAGATTACGACTCTACCACATCCATGAGGGACATATTCAAGGGGCAGATTTGGTGAGCACCAAAGTCCTAGGGGCGTACATCATGCTGCACAGGAGTGTCTCTTGCACAACAGCTCTTCCTGTGTACTCGCAGCTGGTCTGAACAACCTATTGACCTGGGGGTCAATTCCCCCATAATTCCAACGGCAATCAAGGCCCAACTACAACTGGACAGTCACACAGCCCACATAGAGTGCCTACATCAGGTGACTGGGGAGTCTGAGCCACTTATTTATAACTACCTTAGCAAATACCAGCTTTCTAACTTATCTTTTTAATGTAATGTACTTTAAGAAAAGAAAAAAGTGAAAACTATCTCTCTATAAAAGGCTATGTGACTGGTCATCCATCCATCTGACCATCCAACCATCTCATCAACCAACCAACCGGTACATCTGACACACACTTGCAATTTAAAAATAAATGTTGATTCGTGCATGTACGATACAAATAAAGCTCTCGCTGTCACCGATCACACACATGTATTTTGATCTGTCATTGTCTATTGTGAATTTGGTTGTTTTTGTTGGCATTTCTATTGTAGAGAAATTAAATATTAAAATACTTCTAATAATTTCCTTTCAGTGTGCATGTATCCATGCACTAGGCCACTAGTATCTAAACTAATAAAAGCAAAATAGTAAAATTAACC
>PVJC01025742.1:0-24537 GCA_004026665.1 Murina feae | reverse complement strand
TCCCTGTCCTTGTTGCTGTAATTTGACAGTCTGTTTGATGCTGCTCTGCCTCTGTATCTATTTTTGTTCACCAGTTTATAATGTTTTTTAATATAGAATATTTAATAATTAGATCAAGCTTTATAATTAGGAAGAGAAATACTCAATTCTTTCCAGTGAAACTGATCCCACTGTTTTCCAGCTGATTATTTAATTGATGCCTTCTTCAATAGATGTGTGAATCCATCTACACACAGACCAATGTGAATTGGGATTATGGGAATGAGGGGTGAGTTCTGTAGTATTGGAAGTGCCCCAAGAAGATACCCAGGTTCTTTATTCTCCCCACAGCCAGATTGATTGATTCTAAATTTGTCTTCCTTTTTTATTACTACTGTCCCAGTGCATGGATTCATGCACATTGAAAGAAAATTAATTAGAATAAATATTTTAATATCACTCTTCGCCCTTTCTCTGTAATAGAAGTGTCAACCAAATTCATGGTCAACAATGACAGATTGAAACACACGCATGCGATTGGTGCCAGTGAGAACTTATATGTATTGTGCATGCATGAGTCAACTTAGCCTTTCACAGATATAGAATAAACTTGCTTAATTAGACCTGCTTTATGATTTAGCTAAACTTTTTCCAGTCCAGTGAAGCACCCCAACTTCTCTTTCAGGTAATTATCAGCAACCCAGCAGTAAATATCAACATAAAGTAGATTATTATTATAGATCATGTAGGGAAAACAAAGGGTAAAATGTTTAACTGTAGCACTTTTGACTATGTTCTGCACAGTGAGAAAACCTAAAATCATTTTCAAGTTCTACCATTTCTTACTAATTTGCAGTTGGGTCAAGTTTCTAAATGTTCTAATGAAAAGACAATAGGACTCTACTGAGTTTCCTATCTACCTACTCCAGGACTACTGTGAGGATCAAATGAGATGAGGCATAGGAAACTGTTTCACAGACATTTGGTTGACCAGTAAAATGTTTGCACCTGGCTATAAAGCAAGTCGTGTTCCTGGGCTGAAGAAACTCCAAAGAGGCTAGTTGATAGGTAGAGGAAGCCAGACTTTGCTATGTGACATCATTACAAGGAGCCCACAGCAACCGTTTCTGAGCTGGGCTGGGCTGGGCTGGGCTGTGGGCTGCATGTTGCACCATGGGGTCTCAGCAGCATTGGCTGTGATTTGGTGGAGTATCATTCTGGGGTGGTACCGGGGCCTGTGTTCCACTTGGGGGAAGCCAAGTGTTGGTTTGTAGGTGCCAGGTCTGCAGTGACGTTTATTTCCAAGTGGCCAGTGTGTGATCATGGCAGCTCCTGCATTGAGCGTTTGTCCCCTGGTGGTCAGTGCATGTCATAGCAACTGGTTGGACAGAGGAACACTTAGCCATATATATAATTGTTTTTATTTTTAGGTAGTAGCTAGGGGACATGGTGTCTGAGATAGTGTGGGGGATAACAGTCTTGGAGGCACGAGCATATTCAGTTAGTATGTATCGTGTAGGATCCTGAAGAAGTGCAGTTACCTGGGTGTGCTTGGATGTGGTGTACAAGAATTTCCTGCAGGAATAGCTGGATCCTTATATTGAATGAGATGCTCACAAATTCAAAAGATGGGCACAGTAAGGCTAGGAAAAAGTGGTATAATTATGGAGTAAGAGCCTCAGAAGGGCAGAGATTTCTACAAGAAGTAGGAATTATGTCTGCAAGGAAAAATAGGAAGTAACTTCAGGTACTTTTAGTGTGACTGAAAAAATGCCAATACATAAACAAGACTTGATAAAATAACAATGTAATAACAATGTTTTAGTTATTACTGCCCATGTTCAGCAGCAATACCTTGGGAATATTTATTTATTTATTTTATTGATTTTTTTTTTTATATAGAGAGGAAGGGAGAGAGATAGAGAGCTAGAAACATCGATCAGCTGCCTCCTGCACACCTCCCACTGGGGATGTGCCCACAACCAAGGTACATGCTCTTGACTGGAATCGAACCTGGGACCCTTCAGTCTGCAGGCTGATGCTCCATCCACTGAGCCAAATCAGCCAAGGCTGGGAACATTTATTTTAAAGGAGATCTTGCTGTCTTCTATTGCTACCTCCCTAGAACACTGGACACAAACAATGGGATCCAAATTTGGAGCTTCAGCCTTGCTTTCTCTCACTGTGAGGCAAAATCTACTCGGTGTCTGTTAAGTTTGAAAATATTCATTTGATCAACCAGAGAGAGCCCAACCAGTGACACAGGACTGTGTCAAGGCCATCCAAAATGAAAGAGGTCACGAAGCCATGGAGAGGAGGAAAGACAGGTTTCCTGATGCACAAATCCTAGATGAGAACTCAAGAAATCAAGGAAGACTTTAGCCATTACACTCAGGTTAAAGGTTCTAGATCAGTTTTTTAGTCTCTAGAGGTAAGAAACATAGTCTTTTAGTACCTGAGCTTTAATGAATAGTGCCTAGAATAATACCAAACTTTAAGCTAATCAATTACTAGTCATCTGAAAATAGCAGTTTGTATATATGTTTATTGCAATTGGAAGAGGAAAAAAACAAATAATGATTTCTTACATGTACATAAATTAAATTCAATAAAAATATAATATTCTCCATAAGTCAATACCTAGTATTTAATAAAGAATCTGTTCTGTTTTTATTTGAATTTTCCTGTGGGAATATTTTAAAATTAAGTTTCATGTAATGATTAACATAATTTGCAAATTCCCACAGAGCTATATAATTATTATTTCTTAAGGTATTGCCTTGATTCCTCATAACAAAAACAATATTAAATAGTTATTTAGGGTACTTTTAAAAAAAGTCAGTAACGTTTATTAGTTAAAATAGTTTAAGGGATATATGTGTTTAAAACCATGTATACAAATATCTTCTTGAAGGATTGCTAGGAGGAGAATTGATTTTAAAAATCACCTGAATATATATATTAGTAATATTATTCACAAAGCTACATGAGAAAATGAACATTTAAGGAAACATCTTATGTACCCTACCTTGGATACAAAAACTATTCTATATAATAAAACCCTAATATGCAAATCAACCAAATGGCAGTACCACCAGTTCC
Source organism: Murina feae (assembly GCA_004026665.1). NCBI lineage: Eukaryota > Metazoa > Chordata > Mammalia > Chiroptera > Vespertilionidae > Murina > Murina feae. Next base: position 21,456 of record PVJC01025742.1, on the reverse strand, counting down.
TATGACACACACTGACCACCAGGAGGCAGATGCTCAACACAGGATCTGTCCCTTGGTAGTCAGTGTTTTCCCACAGGGAGAGTGCTGCTCAGCCAGAAGCCAGGTGAGTGGGCATAAGCTGGCAGGTGGACATCCCTCGAGGGGTCCCAGACTGCGAGAGGGTGCAGGCTGGGTTGAAGGACTCCCCCACCCCTTAGTGCAAAAATGTGCACTGGGCCTCTAGTGTAATTATAAACATTAATTGAAGTGGACTAAAGAAAATAGATTTCGCCTGACCAGCATGGCTCAGTGCTTGAATGTTAACCTATGAATCAGGAGGTCACAGTTCAATTCCTGGTCAGGGCGCATGCTGGAAATCCAAGCTCAATCCTCAGTGGTGGGGGAGGAAGGGGAGTGGGGTGTGTGTGTGGGGGGGCAGTGAACAGGAGGCAAGTGATTGATGATTCTCTCTCATCATTGATGTTTCTATTGTATCTATCTCTCCCTTCCTTTCTAAAATCAATTAAAAAAATTTTTTTAAATGAAAGCATTTTTAATGTTATTACTAGGGAAGTGATGTTATGAACTTATCCTTATTTTAGAATGAATTATTTTATAGATTTTCAGATTTAAAAATTGTGTTTTAAAAAGTTTTATTTTGTAACTCAGAATGATAGTCTCTAAAACATTTGATCTTTATTCATCTAAATTATTCTTTATTAACATCTTCATTAATATTCTTTCCCACTCAGATATATTGAACAATATTTAGCTAAGTTATATTGACTAAATTATCAGGCTTTTGTTGTTCATTCAATTGCTGGTGTCTGTATGAAGCATTTTATTTAAATGCACTTGAAGTGTTAGTGACATTTGTACTTGCTCTTTGTAATAAGGGACTATCGTTAAGTTTGAAAGGACCACATACGATGAGTGATATTTCTATAAGATTGTACCTGATGCATGTCAACGGCAGAGGATGAGTCTCTTCTCTACTTAGAGCAAAACAAAGTACATCCTCCTTACAGTTGTGCTTTTAAATTGCCCTAAAGCTCCTCAGGTCAAAAGAGCCCAGTAAATTTAAACTCAGTTCCTTCATTATGTATTTTTCTCACTTTATTGAAATCCACAATAGCTCTTTGCAGTCAGGGTGAATGAGGAAGAGGCAGGAAATGTGAGCATCATAAATATTCAAGACTTTAGGATTAGGCCATTGAGAAGATTGCATCGAGTCACCGCGAGTAAGATGGATGGACAGGTTCCCGTGCCAGAGATTTCACTGCATCCATCTTTGCTGGCAGCTTCAGCGGCTTAGACGAGGCTGGACACTAAGTGCCCGAAAAAATATGGGGAGAAAAGGAGGGAGAATGGAAAGGGAGCTAAACTTGTTAAAATTCATAGCCTCAGAATATTGGTTCCTAGGTAGGTCATAGTAACATTGTTAAAAAGATGCATTTATTTTTGGACCTCTTTAAATAAGTCTCAACCAGGACTCAGCTTCACAGCTGCACTGTTGTATATCACCCTCAAGCTCGGACAGAACTCCGTGCTTTATACTCTGTCTTTCTCAGTATTGATCAGATCAGTGGTGACTGGGTAACAAAGCCTGGAGAGAAGAGACGGTGGGCTTGGGGGTGTGCGTTAGGATGAAAAAGGCTGAGGAAGCAGAGGTAAGTGGAAATCTGGTGAATGACCCACAAATGCACTTCCCAAGTAGTTGCAGCTGTTGTGAGTTCTGGACCCACCGTGTCAGGCAACTTTAGTATCATGTGCTGCTAAAATAAGAGTTTGTCTCCAACAAGGCAAGGACACTAGAACCAGGATGATGAAAAGAATAGTTGGTAAAACCAGAATCCGAAGGAACAGCCAGAGAAGGCAAGAGATCAGGTATTGGCACCAGCTTCATGGGGAATGAAAGGGCTGTCTGAGACAACTCAGCATAGGCCCAACCATTCTAAGTCGTTCTTGTTAGAGCAAGAATAATCTCAGTGCTGCTACAGTCTTACCTGTAAGTAAAATTGGATACGTAATTGAGGTGTGTATGAATGGAAAGCTGTTAAGTCCATTGGATTCCAGACTCTCTTCTCTAGCTCTGTATGTTTCTTTTCCCCAAATCATGATAAACTAAGGTGCAGGATGAATGCAGATGGCTCAATGTGTTCCCTGTTCCAGGTTATGTATTTTCATTTAGAAAAATTGGCTGAAAAATAAGTTTTAAAAAATCAAAACTGAGCCCAGTGGCTCAGTGGTTGAGCTTAGGCCTATGAACCAAGAGGTCATGGTTTGATGCCCAGTCAGGACACATGCCTGGGTTTTGGCCTCCATCCTCAGTAGGGGGCGAGCAGGCAACAGCCAGCCAATGATTCTCTCTCATCGCTGATGTTTCTATTTCTCTCTCCCTCTCCCTTCCTCTGTCTGAAATGAATAAAAATATATTTAAAAAATTAAAACAGAAAATTTATCAGTGAGTCTCAACTCTGTGTATCAAATTCAAATGATGTCTTAATTAGAATTATTTTGTCCACAAAAGACCAAAATACATTTCAAACTGGCTTAGTGGAAAATATACTTTATTACTTCAGATAAGTGAAAAATACAAGAATAAAATTGGTTTGAAGATGTCTAAACATAGGTTTTTTAACATCATTAGTAAATCCTCCCCCCGCCCCCCTTTACTCCTGACCTTGCTTTGCTCATCTGTTTTACTTGCTTAATTCTCAGTCAGGATATCCTCTTCTTGGCAATTATGATCACCAGAAGCTTGAAGCCAATATATATATATATTTGCTTTAGCAACTCAGGAGAAAAGAGTATGCTTTTCCCAAAGTATTTCAGCAAAACCAATGTATTTGACTCTTCCTGAATTGTATCACAACTCAGATGTTCTCAATGGAACAGCCACATTAGCATCTTCTGAGAGTGATTTAGAATGCAGAACCAGGCTCCTTCTAGACCAACTGAATCAGAATCTGCATGTTCAGGAGATTCCCCAGGCGACTCACAGGCACATTAAAATCTGAGAAACATCGGTCTAGACAGTATTCTGACTGTGGTTCTAAAACCTCCCGAGAGCTGACTCAAATTGGAGCTCTAAAAGGTTCCTCACCATGAGAGACTACAGTAATTGATTAAGTTTGGACTGCAGCTCAGGAATTGATTTTAAAATCTCCCCAGATGATTCTGATGTACAGCCACATTGATCCTGTCTAGTATATCATCCAAGATGAAGCTCAAATACTGACACTGTCAAAACCTCATCCAAATCTGTAAACTCCACTAGTGATTATCTCCTAAATGGTATCATATGTAATCATTTCCACCTCCGTCTGGTTTACGGACATGTGGGAAATAGCATCTCATGTTATAATTGACAAAATAATATTCAAAGGAAAAAACAGATTCATGTGAGATGACTAAGTTAATGGTGAAAATGAAATGGAATAGGTATTATATTTATTTTAAAAATTTTGTAGGGGTCAATAGTATGCTGTGTTAAGACTACTATTTTTTTTTAACGTTTAGCTTATTTTATGACATTTACCAAAGAATCAAACTTAACAAAATAAAGATCCAAACTATTTTTTTATGTTTATGGTATCAACATTACTGAAGGAAACTGTCCTCAGTATTTGCCTATCACTGTATCTGACGTGTATGCCCACTGAATCACAAACACAAGGTGCCTTGCGGGAGAGAAAATACTTCTCTTTATTTCCTTTAGTAATAGTTGGCCAGTGGTGTACTTTCCTCAGAATTTTTGTTTACCAAGAGAAAAATCATCAGAACATCATGGAAAATACAAAGACTTATACATCATTTGGTATATTTATCTAAAATAGTGAGAATGCAACAAAAAAAAGATCCCCATAATATTTCTTAATGAGTTACTAAAAAGATGAAAAGGTTTGCTTGGTTATTTATCATAATTAAAATTTTATATACTAATCACAATCGGCAGAATCTTGCAAATAGAAATAGGCTCAAATGAATAAATAATTTGAATTTTTAATATTAAAATTAGGAAAAAATGTAAGTGGACATTTTATATTGTCTGGTGCTTGTGATATATATGTAACATAATAAAAGGCATTCTTTGAAATTCACAACCCTCATAATAATTTAATAAACTGGGTTGTCATCTAAAAGAATCAGAATGGTTGCCTTGGTGATAGAGATTATCCCTTCAACTTCTTGAGTCTGTCATTTAAAAATCTCGATTCATAATATTTTTTATTTATTAACAATGTATCATACAGATAGAGAAAAATTGCTTTAAACTGGCTACGTAAGTCTTAAATAAAATGATAAACTACCTACTCAACAATAAGCTTTGTTATGATTGTAAGTAGATAGAAACTACTTGTCACAAGCAAAATGCATGTTGTATAACAAAAGAACCCAGAAAGACTTCACTACAAAATAAAGTTATTCTTCAGAATCATTAGAGCAACCTAGTTTTACTAATTTTGGTCCCATTGATTGCTATTGCTGGCATTCTTTTCATTGTTAGTACCCATGGCCTCTTTTCCCAAGTTACATATGAAAAAGGTGAGCTCAGAGAGTCTTGGGAAAATCTGCTGGTCCCTGATTGCTATTGGCATCACGGGAGACAGAGAGCTTAGATGAACACATCTTGATAGAATTAAATGCCTAAAGAAGCCCTGGCCCGTTTGGCTTGGTGGATAGAGTGTCGGCCTGCGGACTGAAGGGTCCCAGGTTCGATTCTGGCCAAGGGCACATGCCTGGGTTGCGAGCTCAGTCCCCAATTGGGGGTGTGCAGGAGGCAGCCGATCAATGATTCTCTCTCATCATTGATGTTTCTATCTCTCTCCCCCTCTTCCTTCCTCTCTGAAATCATAAAAAAATAAATAAATGCCTAAAGAAGATGAAGGAGAACCAAGTGAATAAAACAAATTGTCACTTCTAATTTGGAGACATTTTAAAGATTTTGTCTATTGCAGTGATTTTCAACCTTTCTCATCTAATGGCACACACAACCTAATTATGAAAATTCTGCTGCACACCAAAATATGTATCATATTTTTTGCCGATCTGACAAAAAATCAAAAGGTATAATTTTGATTCATTCACATCAGACCGCTATTGTTGTGTTGGCTGTTGTCACTTTTTTATTTGACAATCTAAAGGAAAAGAGATCGGTGCCCCTAAGTAGTCAGGTATTGCATGTTTTAAAAATTCTTGCATCACACCAACTGAAAGTCGCTCGTCTATTGAGTAACCGTGTGTTCCCCGTTGAATGTGCACCATTCACTAGGAGACCAGAAAATTCTGCACTATACCGAAGCATTCTAATTTGGGCCAAGGGAATCTTGGACCTTATAAGTCACAAAACAATCTTTAAGCTTCACTGGTACCAACATGGCTTATGATTCTAACCAGGACCTGATGCTGAGACTTACAGGTCTCTAACCTAATTGCAACGCACACATATTTGGCGATAAATGGTAACTGCTTCAACTTTCTTCTTTGTCCCCGTGTCTAGGATCAGTTCATGTCCAAGTGAACTGTTCTTAGAGACTGGCATGCTGTTAAGGCAGGTTTTGCTGTCATACATTGCTGTCATTTTACACCCAGTGGAAGCAGTCACCTGTCTGTGGTCATTATTAAATAACTAGAAGCTAGTATTCATAGAATATGAGGAAATTTATTTTTCTTTGAAGTTTGCTGAAGATCATAGAGCAATAAATTTCCACTTTACCAATTTAAAGCCTTTAATTGTAACTTCGTGTTCTTATACAAAGGGCTCTTAGTTGACAAGATCAATGGAGGGTAACAAAGTGGACATCAGCTGCTTGTGAGGAAAATATCCTTGTGAAGTCTGAATTGGTAGCATGTTGTACGCATTTGGACAGGTGCCTGGACGGTCATCATTCCCTGGCTGAAGTGTGTGGAGAGAGAACTGGCACACTGTGTAGACTCAGGCTTTACTGGATTCTTCAGACATCTGATAGCCTCAGACCGCGACCCTGAGTGATGGAGTCCAGTCTGCCGAGAAAATGCAATGTGGCAGCAAAGGATGCAGAGGCATTTAATTTATCCTTAAGTTGGAATCATCAGAAATGAACTTCTTTTATACTTTATGAGAAAAAGATGTAGATGTGTGTGCACCTTTACAAGGTTAGCTGTGCGTGTCTACACTTGCCTCCATAGAAGTACTAAGGGTCTTCAAAGGAACATCAATTAAAAAATCAGTTCCTGATGTTCCTGCAAAAAAATGCTCATATAACTTGTCATATTTCTGCTCATTCTGAGCTGCAGAGATGTGTGTGTGTGTGTGTGTGTGTGTGTATTCGTCTATGACCTCTACTTGCAAAAACGCTGAGTGGATCTGCTCAGATCATTGGGTTGTCCTGGTTTGGATTAGGCTGAAGTGCAGCGTCAGCAAAATAAATGGAGCTTTATCTTTGAAATTGGTCTGAGTTACACAACTGAGCTGTGTTTACTCTATTAACCATAGAGTTTCCTTATGCACAAGCTTCCACCTTGCAGAAAACACTGGCATGCACCAACACAGCTGATCTAGTCCTTGGGGGCACCGCCAGAATAAGATAGGCTAGGGGGCTGTAAGGATTTCCAGACAGGATGTCTTTAGCACCCAATCCTGCAGAGATTCTAACTGAAGTCTAATCCTCCTGTGCGATTTCCTGAATCTCTCTTTTATTCTTCTGAGGGGCCAACAGATGTGTGTGGAACACACACACACACACACACACACACACACACACACACACACCTACCTCTAAAGGAACACTATTCTAAATGACCATTGTAAGACCTCTCATTTCACAATGAATGTAGCAATTCATGTAACATTTTAATTTACTATATTTCATCCCTTTTCTGTATTCAAATTCATCACTACATGGAGTAAGAAATCATCTCTTAAGGTGACTTCCTTAGCATGTCCAAAGACCACACACTCTTGTCTTTGACAATATACTGCTTTTTTTGGGGGGTGCTAAATTATACAAGGACACACAATCTTCTCCACAGCCCTTGTTGGTTAGCATAGGAGGAAGGAAGTAGGATAGTACTGGCAGGGGGACATTATAAGTTTATTTTTTCAATTCACTTGTGAAATATTTAACCCTGTAGATGACTTTAGATATTTAAAAGATCATTTCCCCACCCATAGGACTAGACCAATGCCGTCCAATAGTAATATATTGTGAGCCACATATGTAATTTAAAAATTTTAAGGAGCCACATTTTAAAAGTAAAAATAATTATAAAAATTAATTTTAAGGACATATTTACTCCAATCAGGATACCAGGGTTCACCCAGAGAAGCAGAACCAGTAGGAAATTTTGCTAATGTATTTTATATTGAGACATACGTTACAAGGAGCTGTCCTATGTGATTGTGGGGACTGGCTAAGTCAGGAAGGGAAGCTCATGGGAAAACTTGAGCCCACATACAGGGACCAAAACCATAACCAAAGAGATCATTTCTTCCCTTTCCTTCAGAAACCTCAAGTCAGTTTGCAAGGCCTCCCAATAGAATCAGACAAGCCCACCCAGATGATTCCGGAATCATTTTCTTAGTTAACATCAGTGGAGCAGGGATTTTGATTACATCTGCAAAACACCTTTGCAGCAACTCTTAGAGCAGTGTTCATTTAAATGACTTGGCATAGTAGTTTAGCTGAGATGACACATAAATTTAAAACCATCACCTCATTATATCCAACATTATCTCATTACAATTTGTAACTAATGTAAAATTATGAACGAGATATTTGACATTCTTCTTTACACTGAGTCTTCATAATCCAGTGTGTACTTATCTTTATATCGCATCTCAATATGGACTAACCACGTATCATCTCCTTAATATTCACATGTGTCTAGTAGTTACTGCATTGGACAGTGTGAGTTTGGATAGTGATAAACCGTAATTAAGCTGATTATCTTGCGTCTTTAAAACTGTTATAAAGATACAAGTTCTGTGTGTGTGTGTATTTACTGTTAGCTTTTTTTGCTTACCATCTATAAGATGAAATTTTATTATGCCTTTGTAAACACAATACATTTCTTAAAACACTGATCAAAAGTTTCCATACATGTAGCTCTATATGGTACATCACAGTGCAACACTATTTTTATTACATAATTAGGAAATACTATAGAACCCAAATGCAAAAGAGTAAGCAAAAGAAATATAATTCTGAGCCATCTCAACATATTCTTGAGGACCATTTTGCCCTACAGGGGCACTTGGAACTGTCTAAAGACGTTTTTCATAGTTGTGACTAGGGATGATACTATATCCATCTAGTTCATAGAGGCCACAGGTGCAAAGAATAGACCCACTGCACTCCTAATAATGAGCCACTCAACCCAAGAAGCCAATGATGCTAGGATGACAAACCCTGCTTTGAAGTAGGATCTGTAGACATATACGGAAGAAATAAAAAACAAAACAAAAAACAAAAAAATAACATTGAGAGATCCAGGAAGATATGAATGTTTCCTGTGCCCTGTGGAGATCTCTCCTTAGTGGATTGTGTTTTTAAAGATATGTGAGTATCTTACTCTTTTGTATCTCTATTGCCATATTCAAAGTCAGGGGTGGAATAAGGGTAGAGTAGTGGCCCTGCATAGTCTGATGATGAATTAATGAGGAAAAATGAGGGAAGGAAATTTTCACAGTGGTGATTACCTCGTTAACAGGAGAACAGGAATCGGTAACTGTCTTTTCTGAAGATATTTAGGATTTCCTTATGATTAGTCTTGATTTTAAACTTATAGAAAAATTACCAAAATTTAAAGTTTAATTTACAAATGGAGAGTTTAAAATATATACAGTAATTAGCACCATGCCAGATCTTCTGTGGGATAAAGTTGTGATAATTAAATAAGTAAACTTCATTAGCATTTTCCTAAGAAAAACCATGGAATTTAAGATTAAGTCACTTTTCAGAGGTAGTAATCATATTTTCAAACTCCAATCTCAAATTACATCTATCCAAATTAACGGCAAATTCAGAATTAACTTCATTTTCTAACCCTTGCAATGCATACATACTGAAGCTAGCAGCAAATTAAATATATTTCTTAAAACCTGATGTTTAGAAAAATGTAACAACTTATTTTATGAAATGGGTCATATCTGCTTACAGTAATTATTGGTTAAATTAAATACCAAATTCTGATTATAAATATAGCTAAACGTCACTGCTTCTGTTATATACATATTTTATGAGATAGTTGTTACAGTTCATTTCACAAATTCTTAATTTAATATGTAAAAACTAAATCTTCTTAAATCTAAATGACAATCTTGCTAAGTATTCTTAATTTGTATGGAGAGAACTGATATAAAACAGCCCGTTTGAAGTAGCACAGTTGCACATCGACCTATGAACCAGGAGGTCATGGTTCAATACCCACTCAGGGCATGGTCTTGCACAGGCAGCCAATCAGTGATTCTCTCTCATTGATGTTTCTCTCTCTCTCTCCCTTTCCTGTCCTCTCTGGAATAAAAAGTATATATATTTAAAAAAGAGAGTAACTGATATAAAACATAATTATACTTTGGGATCAATTTTCACATTGAAAAGAATGATAATATATTTCCATTGATGCAAGTTTTTACACTTTTTCCAGTAATTCTAATCTGAGGTAATTCACATTTTTTCTTTTTTTTTTTTTCTTTTTTTTTTTAAATATTTTTTATTGATTTTTTTACAGAGAGGAAGGGAGAGGGACAGAGAGTTAGAAACATCAGTGAGAGAGAAGCATTGATCAGCTGCCTCCCGCACACTCCCTACTGGAGATGTGCCCGCAACCAAGGTATATGCCCCTGACTGGAATCGAACCTGGGACCCCTGAGTCCACAGGCCGACGCTCTATCCACTGAGCCAAACCGGTTAGGGCCACATTTTTTCTTTATTTCAATAAATGATTAATTTTTTTGTAGCAATATGTTATAAAATCTTTCCTTTTAGGCATCTATAAGCTTGTTATTGTTAGATATAATGATTTAGGCATTATGGTGAATAGCTATGAAATCATAGCTATGGTTTATATTTTGTACATTTTCAAAAAGACTTTTTAAATTATAAATTTTATTTTCCCATAGAAATACGCAAAGAAAAAACTGAAAAGGAGGAGAAACCGGAAAGGAAACTTCAAACTAAAGGTAAATGTTTAAATTTTGTGTCTATTCTAATTTTTATTTAGTGTATATATACACATTTATATGAGAAAGGCAAGTTTTCATATTTAATGTTCCTTTGTTTTAATTTTTGATAATGTTTAAATAAGTACCTTTGCTTCTCCTTTAACTTCAACCACACATATAGAAATAATATTTAATGATTGGAATAGAAGTAACTTCAAAATGTATGCTAATCTTTAAATTATTTACATCTGATATTTACTAAGATAGTACCACAATCATATTTTTGACTTATTAGCTAACATTTTTAATAATCTGTATATATAAAAGCCCAGTGACTAGAATGGCAGAACGACCAGAACAACCAGTATGATTATAGTTATGACACGCACTGCAGCAGCCAACCAGCCTGATCTGGGCACCAATCATCCTCCCCTCACCCCCAGCAGGCACTGCCCTCGATTGGCCCTCAACACCCTGATCAGGGGCAGGGCTGGCCACCAACTGTCTGCGGCCCCTCCCCCCACCGGCCCAAGCTGATGTGCTCCCATTGGGACAGGATGGCCTCTAGTATACTATAATGAGTGAGGGTTCAATTTATCTTAACCTTGATTTTTTTATTTCATGCAATATTTTTAAAATATTTGGTGTAGAAATGCAGTCATTACATAACCTCACTGCATACTGCAAGGCCTTACAACTTTCTTACTAAGCATTAAGTGGTATATGGAAGGTGAGGCATGATGATTAATATCCCTTTCAAGTGAACTGAACCCAGTACCTACAGTGCTGCATGACCAGCATTGTCTTGTTCATTTGACAAGCCTAATTTTTTGTGTGTGTGTATTTGGGGGGAGGTGGCCCATGGAGTCATATAAGTTTAAAGAAACATGGAAAGCAAAAAACATATTTCTAAATATGTCCAGATCTCCTCAATGGTCAGTTTCACATGAGTTTTGGATGAAACTGACCATTTAAATTTTTGCCAGGGCAGAAAGAAAACATAATTATTATTATTGTGTGATACAGACAGAAAGTAAAAGAATTTTAGAGGCATAAAAATTGAATGCTGTCTAATATTTATTATGTCAAAACTGGATAATGCAAAATTACCCGTAGTAAATATCAAAGTTGTGAAATAGTAGTTTCAAATAATAGAAGTAATAATTAACCTAAAATTATACCCATATGTGAATCTATATTTAAAATGTCATTTTAACAAGATATGCTTCATGTACTTCCTTTTGTGAAGACCTGGACTCATTCTGCAGACATTCTATCTTTAATCCTATTGTTTGAATTCATTTCATATTGGCCAGCCAGTTCTTATACAATCAGGGACATTGAAGCTTACTCAGTTGAAACCTATTTATATTTGTAGCTAGGGAACTAATGTCTTCTTACTTTTCCTTTCCTTCTTTGAGTCTTCATTCTGTTGGCCAGGGAAATTGGACACAGCTCTTAGGTACAGATTGACTAGCCGTGACTGAGCTGGCTCTGTTTTTCTATCTGCTGTGGGTTAAACAGAAACTCAACTGGTTCCACACCAGTGGGGTCTCTGCTGTTTTATCCTGCAGACTGTACGATTAATTTAATAGCAGGGCTGCCGGAGCGGATGGGGTGATGCAGATGGCGCCATTTCCATTTTGGACCTGGCTCTATTAGAATCCTGCTGCTAAAGACTTTGAGCAGTGGGCTGGAGAGTGGGTTTATTAAACGAGTGAGTTTTGCATAATTAAAACAGTGAATTTGGCTGAGGTTTAAAATAACTTCCTCAAAGGCTTGGCTAGAGATTAATACCTGAATATATATCCTGAAACTTCAGCTGTTCAACGCTGAAATGGGCTTCAGAGATATTTTCTTTTTTTTCCATGTTTTTTTTGTGTGAGTAGTAACAAAATATTTTGCTTTAGTGCTTAGTTTCCACATCCAGGTAGAATAATGCCTGCTTTTTTTTTATTCCCAAGCTGTTCAGTGAGAAAGTAAATGAGGCTTTATAACTGTTCCCATATGTAGATAATTATATGTTTTTATATATGCCATATCAGTTACGGTTAGATATGATAGATAACTAGAAATTTAATTATCAAAGTATTTTGAACTTTGAAAGAAAAGATACAGTATATTCAAGTAATTAGTAGCCTGCAATGGTTACAGACACACCAGCAAATATCTGAGTCTCTAAAGATCCATTATGCCAAAGCTGATGTATTTTGGAGGAAGATAAAATCTTGGTCATGATAGAAGCTACATGTCATCCTATTTTCTCTATTTTTTCCTCCTTCCAGGGGCTTACTAGTATATAGAATTGTAAAGGTTTTAAGAGTGTGAAGTTACTAGGAAAGCCATGGAATCTTACACTTAGGTGATTTATCCATCTACTAGAAAGCAGAAAACAAAAGAATATGAATTCCAGACAACATACATTTCCAAAATAATTTCATATCATATGCTAACGCATTTATTTTTAAAGTATCAAAGAATTAATGTTTCAATTCTGACTCTTTTTCATGTAAAATTAGATGTTTTTTTATAGTCATTTACGTTATGTAAGTGATTTTAATTCGTGAGGCCAAGGTAACTTTTATTCCTATTTTGTCCATCTATTTATTTTGTTTGATATTTTTTGTTAGGGAACAAAAGGAATAGTTTTATGAAGCAAAAGAGTAAACCCTTTAATTTTTAACCTGGCAATGAGTGCTTATTTTGGTTTTAAGGTATAAGCTCTAAGATGTTAATTAATGCTTATATCTTGTGAGGGTTTTTTTTGCCCACATAAAGGAGGTAGTAACTTAACTTTATGATCATAATAGTATATATATTTGTGACCTTGTGTTGAACTAATAATATGGTCTAGTCTTACTTCTCCTTCTCCATTGCTATCTCCTCAACAATCAATCTCTCAATCAGATTATGGGAATCCTTAACTGATTTCCCTGCATTAACCCCTAAAATCCAGGCGATTCATGCTACTCACAGGCCTAAATCTATCTGTCCCCATCACAGAGCCTTAGAGATAAAGCCACATATTCTGCTGGTGCATATAAAGCCCTTCTCATATGATCATTGGCAGCCCCACGAATTCCCAGCTTTGTGCACTTTAACACATACCCTCCCTCCTCTGCAACCTACTCATCAACTCCCCTTAACTCTCAGATCTCCTCCTGCTCCCCCATGCCACTCCAGACCACCGGAGCCCTCTCTGCCTTAGGCTGAATTTTGGGGCAGTCTCTAAGCAGGCACTGCTGCTGTTTCATAACTCTGGGCTTTTGTGTACAGTTCTCTCTGGCCATCTGGACATTCCTGTGTAGTCACTTGGCAGTCCTCTGCTCATCTCTTTGGTTCTCAGATAGAATGTAAGTGTCTTTAATAGGCCTCCTTTGCTGTCCCTTAGTCTGGGGCGGAGACCCTTTCTCCATGGCACTGTTACACCCCTGCCTTCACTCTTTAAGCATTTTGACACAATTTTTTTTAAATGTTTTATTGATTTCAGAGAGAAGGGAGAAGGAGAAAGAGATAGAAACATCAACGATGAGAGGAAATCATGGATTGGCTGCCTCCTGCATGCCTTGTACCGGGGAGAGAGCCCACAACCTGGGCCTGTGTCCTTGACCAGAATCAAACCTGTGACCCTTTAGTCTCCAGGCTGATACTCTATCCACTGAGCCAAACCAGCTAGGGCTTGACATCAGTTTTAATTGTGGGTATCTTGATCTGAGTGAGGACAAAAACTATGTTTGTCTTCATATATGTTCTAGGTCAACCCTGGCATTTTCTCCTATTATTCTCCTTGTCTATAAACAAAGAATTTCAGACTCAGTGGTCTTTCAGATTCCTACCAGCTCTGAATGTGTATTAATATCAAATTAGCCCTGACCGGTTTGGCTCAGTGGATAGAGCGTCGGCCTGCGGACTCAAGGGTCCCAGGTTTGATTCCGGTCAAGGGCATGTACCTTACTTGCGGGCACATCCCCAGATGTTTCTCTCTCATTGATGGATGTTTCTAACTCCCTATCCCTCTCCCTTCCTCTCTGTAAAAATTCAATAAAATATATTTTAAAAAATATATCAAATTAATTTTTTAACATCTAGCAAACTACGCAACACATGGAACACACTCCGTAATGTTGAAATGATGAATTAAGGACCCATTTTTCTCTATTTTGTTAAGTTGTATTTAATTCCTATGAGCAATTTTCCTTTGGGATTTCTGTTTTTACGCAGCTTTAATTGGACCACTCTAATGTCCAATTTATGTGGTCAACAGCAATTGAAGTATTTGATAGTGAGTTCCATATTAGAACAAAACAATCTGTAAGATGTAATTAGGAAACACCCACAATAAAATTTATAATGTAATGATATAGATTAAAGTAATGCAGATTAATTTGGACAATTTAAAAAACAAAACAAGAAAACAAAGAAAAAGGAACCACAATGTAATTATCCAGAGATAAATACTAACATTATTTTTCTCCATTCAGCTGTGTGTTTTTTTAATTGCATATTGTTTTGTTTCTTTGCAATTGCAAATGTTCTTGTTGTTTTCAGATAATATTTAGGCTTCTATTTAACTATTAAGCATTTCAATTTACCCATAGGACAGGACAGACCAAAAAAGACTAGAACCTAGTGGAAAACACATACCGATATAAAAGAACCTTGTCCATGATGTCTCCTAGACAAAAGGAGGGCCTCATAGGACTCGGAGCAGTGTGTTTCTGCTCTCCCACCTGGACTGTCCCACGTTCAGGTGCCAAACTGACCTCAGAAATGCTGAGACAGTTCCCGTGGCAGAAGTGTGTGCTGACAGATGGCATGTGGTCAGCATCAGAGGGAGCCAGCCAAGGGAAAGGGGGATACCCTGGAAGGCACATATTGTATGTGGAAAAACTGGCCACAGCTATCAGATGATGATGCACATTAATTTATTGACAGCACTTACTTTGTGCCAGACACTATTCAGAGCACTAAAAAGTTAAAGCGTAATCAGACTCAGTCCAATGAGGAATCGAGAAAAGCAAATACAGAGCTGTACCAGCAGGTGGTAGAACTCCACAAAGAGATGTCCTGGAGGAGAGATGGTGCTTGAGGAGGTAACTGGCTACCTTGGTTGCAGAGTAGGTTTGACTGAAGTTTTCTAGTAGGGCCTTAGAGGCATGGGTAGGTTGAGATTTAGGCCGTTCATAGGACTGTTGTAACAAAGCATCAAAAACTGAATGGTGCCCTGACTGGTTTGGCTCAGTGGATAGAGTGTCGGTCTGTGGACTGAGGGTCCCAGATGCAATTCCGCTCAAGGGATGTACCTTGGTTGTGGGCACATCCCCAGTGGGAGGTGTGCAGGAGACAGCTGATCCGATGTTTGTCTCTCATCGATCTTTTTAACTCTCTATCCCTCTCCCTTCCTCTCTGTAAAAGAAATCAATAAAATATATTTTTAAAAAAACACAAAAACTGAGTGACTAGCCCCAGCTGGTTTGGCTCAGTGGGTAGAGACTGGCCTGTGAACTCTAGGATCCTGAATTTGATTCTGGTCAAGAGAACATGCTGGGGTTGAGGCTCAGTCCCATTACGAGACATGCAGGAGGCTGAGCAATGATTCCCTCTCATCATTGATGTTTCTATCTCTCTGTCTACCTTTCTGAAATAAATAAATAAATAAATTAATTAATTAATTAATTAATGAAATATTTAAAAAAAACTGAGTGATTTAAAATAACAGAACTTTATTGTCAGTGAGGTTAATTAAATTAATTTGCAAACTATCAATTGATAGCCAAAGTCGAAATCTCAGCAGGGTTGATGTTCTCAGGGGACTGTAACGGAGAAGCTCTTCACACTGTCTCAGCTTTCTGGTGGTTGGCTGGCAATCTTTGGCTTCTACATGGATCACTCTGATCTCTGCTTATATCTTCAAACTAGAGGCCCGGTGCACAAAAATTCGTGCACTCAGAGGGCTCCCTTAACCTGGCCTGTGCCCTCTCGCAAGCTGGGACCTTTTAGGGGATGTCCACCTGCTGGCTTAGGCCCACTCCCCCAGGGGATCGGGCCTAAGCTGGCAGTCAGATATCCCTCTGAAAGCCTGGGAGCCCTCAAGGGATGACCACTTTCCAGCAGGGAGCAGACCTAAGCTGTAGTCGGACATGCTTAGTGCTGCTGAGGAGGTGGAAGAGGCTACCACCACCACCGTTGTGCTGACAGCCATCAGTCATCAGCCTGGCTTGTGACTGAGTAGAGCTCCCCCTGTGAGAGCACACTGACCACCAGGGGGAAACTCCTGCATTGAGCGTCTGCCCACTGGTGGTCAGTGTGTGTCATAGTGACCAGCTATTGCCAGTTGTTCTGCTGTTAGGGTCAATTTGCATATTACCCTTTTATTATATAGGATAGAGGCCTGATGCATGAGTGGGGGCTGGCGGGTTTGCCCTGAAGGATGTCCTGGATCAGGGTGGATTTCCCGCTGGGGTGCCTGGCCAGCCTGAGTGAGGGGCTGAGGCCGTTTTCAGGGTGGCAACACCCCCTTCATGGAGGGGGGTCCTGCCAGGGTGCCTGGCCAGCCTGGGTGAGTGGCTGATGGCTGTTTGCAGGCTGGACAAGCCTCCCAAAGGGGACCCTCACCCCATGAGGGTGTGGCCAGCCTGGGTGAGGGGCTGAAACTGTTTGCAGGCTGGTCACAGTCCCTTCAGGGTAGGGGTCCCCACTAGGGTGCCTGGCCAGCCTAGGTGAAGGGTCAGGGTTCCTCTGGGGTGCCTGGCAAGCCTGGGTGAGGGGCTGATGGCTGTTTGCAGGCTGTTCATGACCCCTAGAGACCCAAGCTCCCAGCTAGGCTGGCTGGAAGCAGTATCTGGGATTTGTTTGTCTTTTATAATTGAAACTTTGTTGCCTTGAGCAGAGGCCACAGCTGGCCAGGGCAGGCGGGAAGTTTGGCTTCCTCTATTGCCGGGGCAACAACCAAACCTCCTGGTTGCCCCGACTCTGTGGCTGCCAGCCGCCATGTTGGTTGGGTTAATTTGCATGAAGTTACTCTGATTGGCTGGTGGGCATGGCTTGGGATGTAGCAGAATGATATCTATTTGCATGTTTCTCTTTTATTAGTGTAGATGCTTTTCTCCCCTTGTCTCTGTCTCTTCTCCTTGTGCATATCTGTTTCTGTCCAAATTTCTTATTTTCATAAGAATATGAGTCAGGCATTAGGTCCCACCCTAGTGACTGCATTTCAAGTTAATTACCTCTGTGAAGATGAACTAAGGTCACATCTGTTTGAGGTGACACATTCAACTCATAGCAGTTATCATATACACAAAGTCAAAGGAGTATTTTATATATTTTTATCTACATATACATATTTATTTATTTTACACTTCTAGTTTATATTCAATAATATGCTGTAATAGTTTCAGTTGTACAGTGTGGTGTTTAGAAAATCATGTACTTTACAGAGTGGTTCCATTTTTAAAAAGTATATGTATTTATTGATTTCAGAGTAGCAAGAAAGAGGGAGAGAAAGATAGACACATCAGTGATGAGAGAGAATGATTGATCAGCTGTCTCCTGCAGGCCCCCAACCAGGGATTGAGTCAACTACCCAGACATGTGCCTGAACCAGGAATTGAACTGTCACCTCCTGGTTTATAGGTCAACGCCCAGCCACAGTGGCACACCGGCTAGGCTTGTTTCATTTTAAAAAATGGTAATTTATATAAAAATCATGCTAATTGGTTTAGAATGGTTTCTGGGAAACAGTTACAGGGCAGGAATCATAAGCTGGCATAGGATTTTGCTGAAGATTGTGGTTCAAAAGCCAAAAAGGACAGGACATTAAAATGCATCTAAATATCATGTAGCCCTTTGTAAAATGCTTTCAAAGCCCACAAATTAGTTTAGTCAGCTTGTAGGAACTTTTTCTTTTGCCTTCTCTCAGCTGTATATAATTGACTCATGAAAGTACAAAATATATTTTCTTTTCCTTTCTGGCATCAGTGCAAAATAAACCTGGAAAATGAGAACGGAAGACTACACAAAGCTGTGTGTCACCTCCGCAGTGACTGTTCTCTTAGGAGGAAGTGATTACGGTTCTGACTGGCTCTGTAGCCCTGGGTGAAGGGGAAGTTATCCACACAATTAAACCAGATTTCAGAGTAAATCTCATATTTTGGAATTTAAATTTATGTTTTGTGATTTAATGTATATGTATCAGATGAGCTTTTTAATTTGGGGTAATTTGCCTAATCTTCACTTTAATAATACATAAATGAATGTAATGTTATTATGGAAAAGATGTGTGTATGGTAGCATAGGCGAGGTTGTAGATAACATGCTTAGAGAATCCAATCACCACACTTTTGCTCATAGAACAAGTTTATAATTCTGAGATGTACAAGGCAGCTTAGTTTTGGGAGAAGAATACTAGTTTAGCTGTCTGATAACTATATTTCTATTCCATTCTTCAAGGGACTCTTATGAGCCTGTGTTTTCTCCTCTAAGGACTAAGAGATTCAGGCTAATTGACTTTCCTGATTCCAACCAGCTCTAAAGTGGGATGCTTATATTAAATTTGAAATGACAAATCCTTCCCGTAGCAGGAATGAATAATGCAATCTTTGAAAAGTTTCTGTGCTCAGGAATGCATCATTATATATTGCTTAAAGTGTGTAGATCATTTTGCCTGAGCACAGAATGGAAATTGTACTAATTAATTACAAAAAAACGTGAAGCACATGCAGAAACATATACACTAACCAGAGGTATCTCTGGCATTTTTGTTTAGTGGTGGCTAAAGCAGAATCTTTAAAGGGTTTTAAAGTGAATTTGTATCCTGCTCTTTCACAAAAAAAAAAAAAAAAAAGATGAATGCAAGCATGGGTATATATGAAAGTTATGACGCTGTTTGAAAATTTGACGCACTTAAAATGTATAGACCACTTCAGTGCTAATAGCTTCCACAAGATAAACACCAAGAAGCTGAGAAACAGTGAAATTAATTAAAAGAAAAATCAGCAAAATCTATTACAGCTAACCATGTTCCCCAAAGTCTTTTATAATAGGAAGATGTAATGATCACTTGCTTTCCCATCTGATTTGTTCCCATCTGAGGTGAAGTAGGAATTCCAATTCTGGTTCATTAAATTTATTGCTAACCATCCATTAAAGAATATAGTAATCCTTACAAAATACAACTTAAAAATCATGTGACACCAAAACTTGATTTTTGAACTAAGAGCGGAGGGAACAGCTAAGGGCTCTGCCAAGCTGTCCCTCAGTGCCTACACCTGGGCCCCTAGGAAGGCTTTGCTGGCTGAGAGTCTCAAGGTCAGGAGCACTGAGAGCTCGGACACACTTCAGAGAAGGACACGGAGCCCGACTGGCAGGTTGCCTGAGTCGAGCGCTGTGAAAGCACAGAGCACAGCTTGCAGTGTGCTGGAGAGGGACCATATGGGGAAGTTTGAGAGACACACTTCAGGGTTGAGTTGAGCCGAATGTTCTGGTCAGGGAAAGGTCAGAATCTGGGCAAGTGCAGGAACAGCAGGGCCATGCCAACCCGGGTGCCAAACATCAGGTCCATTCCAACTGGTGGACTCCATTTGTTTTTAATTACTAGCCTCCCGAAGGGACTTTTGTGTCTTGTAAATAAGGATGACAAACAAATTAAGCTCTAGCAGGTACAACCAGCTTATTTTACCCTGAGCTAAAACTGGCCTCGCTAAGATGCCACCTGCCAAACAGATCAGGTGACAAAAAAAGAGGGTACCTCTTTCTTCTTCCATATGCAAACTTCTGGTTGTGGGTTGTGAGTAAAGAGATGCACAAGAAAATGCAATCATCAGAGCAAATGATTTTTATTCTAGATCGATCGTTAAGGCGGTTTTATTGACAATGGCATTGTTTTGATGAAGGACATTTTAAAACTTGGTATTTGAGCCCAGTCTTGCCAAAGTTTGAAGTTTCTGTCCAAGAAGATTTAGTGGCTGTCTGCCATTTTGAACAGCTCCCCTAGAGCACAGGATCCAGCTGCTTCACAAAACTCTTATGGTGCCATTTCTGAGAGGGATAATGAAATGCCAGCATACAGGACTGTGTCTGCAAATCAAAATTTAGACAGCGAGGAACCAGATTCTCCCACTGGGTAAGAGAAAAGAGGCATTCATCTGCTGCTTTGAGTCTGAATGCAGCTCTCTTGCTCTTCTGATTTTGCGTGAATGCTCCCATTTGCACCCAGGGAACACGTCAACCAGAAAATCCTTTAGTGCTGTGGACAGCCAGCTGTCCGAGGTGGGAGAGGTCCGGGCCTTCACAGAGGCAGATTAGGTGTTCTCCTGGGGGCCTTGCCAATCAGGGTTCCGAAAGCACAGCTTATCTCACACAAACTAGGTTTCCCCTGGAGAAACTTTAAAAGAATCTTTGTTTTTGCCAAGATTTTATTTTGGTTTTTCAGCTTAATTAATAGTAGTAATCCAAAGAAACCGAACTAAGCTAACTGTGGTCATGTGTGAATACTGATGTCCTCTCCTTATTTTGTCAGATAGTTATATTGCCTTTAGTAACTCAGAAGGACCTCAAAGAATCATTGAAAATGGAAAGAAAAAAAATATGTTCTAGGGTATATTTTTCTTTTGTTTCTCACTGGCTTTTAATTGTTAGGAATTTTTAACACATTGTAAAAATGGTTTGTGATGGAAGCAAATTGCACTTGTTATATCTATACCACATGATCTACGAATAGAATTGTACTAGAAGATGAAAATAACTCTTCTTGTAATACTTCAGAATTTCACTTATTCAAAAATATCTATTAGGAGTCCGCCAAGTGACAGACACCATATGATGAGCCACAGATGCAAAAATAAAATAACGCACCATGGTCCCTAAAGAGATTTCACCTACTGGGTTGTCAGATACATGAACAATTGCAGTATTTTTATTTACTTGCTAAAATAGAGTTATGCACGTGGTATAGTTGCGTATAAAATAAGTAAAGGTCAAAAAAAATTTTGTAGAGGTGGAGGCATGGGGGTGTGGAGATTCCAGGTAAAAATGAGCAATGGGGAGATGCGAAGGTATTAACAGGGCACACGGTGAGCTTGTGGAACTCCAAGAGTTTTGTTATAATTGGATGTAAAGTTCAAGGGGATATAGTACCTACTATGTGACAGATACCATGCTAAGCAATGAGGGAGATAGTCTTTTAACTGGTCAATGGTATAATCAGATATTCATGTTATCAAGGTTACTCTGAGAACATAAAATCTAAACCTAAAGGTTCAAGAGACTAGTCAGGATATTGTAATAACTAGAGGCTCAATGCACAAGTTTGTGCACCAATGGGTTTCCTTGGC